>CATIWM010318672.1:0-12876 GCA_949671775.1 Mallotus repandus | reverse complement strand
ACATGGTATAGTGATACTCCCTGGATCTTTTAGCTTTGGTGGGAGCTTATTTCTGATGACTGCGCTGCACTCTTCTTTGAGTGGTATGGTCTCATGCGTGTCCCATTTCCTCTTGTTGGATAGGATGTCCTTAAGACACTTCGCATATTTAGGCATTTGGGTGACTGCCTTGAGAAAGGGAATTGTGATAACCAACTATTTGAAAATGTTGAGAACTTTCTAGAATTGTTTATCCAGCTTATGATTCTGCATCCTCTGGGGAAATGGTAAGCAAGGTGCTCTCACTTCCTTCTGGTTTTGAACTTTTGTTTGCCTCTCTGGAACTATCTCCGGTTCAGCTTCTTGCTCTTTATCCTTCATTTTGGTCTCTGGTAAATACTTGCCACTCCTCAGTGTAACGGCCTGTGCATGTTGGAGTAAGGATTACCTTGGGGTCCACCCCCGTGAGTGTGGGTCATTCTACCTTGTTCATGGGTCAAAATGACTCAAATACCCTTGCGTGGGTCATGACCAAAGAGCGTGGGTCACTTGACCCAAGCTCGTGGGTCAAGTCGACCCACATATAAAAAGTGATTTTTCCTCCTTTGGAAAAGGGGAGGAGGCACATTTTTTTAGGCAGCCAATTCTAGAGAGAGATTTCCTATTCCAGTACCTTCTCTCTCATTTTTTCTCACTCCTAAAGCACTTGGAACACCCCTCTAACCTAAACACTCAACCAAAATCACTTTTACTCACTAGGTTTAGACCACCTAAACCAAACCGAGCCACATCTTTGTCAAAGCACGCATCTAGGGTAATAATTCAGTCCCTCTGAGGATCTCTCAATCATTTTCTAATTAAAAATATTATTTTTATCTCATTTCTATCATTTTTATTATTTCTCACTATCCTTGCATTTTGTATTCATTTTATTGTAAATATTTATTATTTGTGATAAATTTGTGATTTTTTTGTGGTGAATTAAAGTTTATGAATAAGATATGTAGAAGGAGAAGGAAGTTTGGGTTGGATCTGGGAGTGTTTGCATTCACTTTGTAATTTTCCACCATTTTTGCATCATTTTCTCTATTTATTTAAAAATGGGTATTTTAATATAAAGTTAGCATTTTTATTATTATTTTTTGCATCATTTTAATTTATTTTAATTTATTTTTATTATTTTTCTACTTTTTTCTTTATTTTTATTATATTTTTACTAATTTTGTGGTATTTATGCTTTTAATGGTAAAAAATGGCTCTTTTATCATAAAATCTCTATTTTTATGGTGGAAATGTCATCTTTACCATTTAAATATTTTTAATTCTGTATTTTTATTTTATTAGCATATTTATTTATATATTTTTAGCATTTTTGATATTTTTTCAATTTATTTATGCCTTTTGGAGTAAAGTTGACCCTTTTATCATAAAGTTCACATTTTAATGGTAAAAATACCACTTTTATTATTCATATTTACTTATTATTGCCATATTTGTCTATTTATTTATTTATTCTAGCGCTTTGCTTATTTTTGTTGACTTTTTTTCTATTTTCTTGCTTTTATGCCTTTTGTAGTAAATTTGATGTTTTTATCATAAAGTTCATATTTTTAGAGTAAAAATAACAATTTTATTTCTGCCATATTTATTTATTTATGAATTTATTCCAGAATTTTTATTATTTTTATTACTTTTTTGCAATTTTTGTTACATTTATGCTTTTTATGGTAAATTTAATATTTTTATCATAAAGTTCATGTTTTTATTGTGAAAATATCATCTTTATCATTTTAATATTTTTATCTCTGCCATTTTAATCATCTGAATATTTATTTCTACATTTTTATGATTTTTATTGCATTTTTGCAATTTTTCTCATATTTGTGCTTTTTATGGTAAATTTGGTATTTTTATCATAAGGTTTATGTTTTTATAGCAAAAATATCATCTTTATCATTTTAATATTTTTATCTTTGCCATTTTTAATTATCTGAATATTTATTTCTCCATTTTTATGATTTTTATTGCATTTTTGCTATTTTTTCATATTTGTGTTTTTTATGGCAAATTTGGTATTTTTATCATAAAGTTCATGTTTTTATGATAAAAAATATCACCTTATTATCTTAATTTACTAATTTCTGTATTTTTATTTATTTATATTAATATTTCTATATTTTTATTATTTTTATCCTATTTTCATGATTTTTATTGCTTTTATGCTTTTTAGGGGCAAAGTTATCATTTTTATCATGAAATAGATATTTTTATGGTGAAAAAAACATTCTTGCCACCTTAATATTTTCAATTCTATATTTTATTACTTTTTAATTAAATTAATTGTACTTTTATATTTTTTTTATTTTCTTAATGAATTTATTATTTTTATCGTAAAGTTCTCATCTTTATGGTGAAAATAATTGTTTTTCTTGATAAATTTATTATTGCCATCATTAAGGTAATATTTTTATGTTGAGAATAATATCTTTATCACTTTCATCATCTTTTATACCTTCCTACTTTATTCTTTTATATTTACATTATCATAAAAATCTTATTTTTAATAATAAAAATGATGACTTTACACTAAAGTACCCAATTTTTAAATCTTGCATCATGCATAAATTAGCATCCATGTTTGCTTATATGTTTAATTATTCCTTTACTTATCATCTCAATTATAAATGAATGGAATATATTAAATTGTCCTATGTGTAATGTGTGCTTGCATGTGTATGAAGACTTACCTTTGTTTTACAGGTTTATTATAATAGAATCTTTATTTCTATTTCTCATTTTTATGTAATTAATAAAATAGGTTTTTCCAAGGCAATGTATTAATCCCAATTCCCCCATTTATTTTTATTTTGGATGTATCTATTAGAATAGGCTTTTTCTCGGGTTGTAATCCTTAATCCTTTTCCCCGTTTTTTATTTTGTCTATTTGCTTGCTTATTTTTATTATCTCTTGCATGCTTATATGCTATGTGCTACATGTTATATGCCTACTTGCTTAATTGGTGTTTACTTGTTTATCATGTGATGCATGCTTGTCTATCCAATTATCCCGCGCTTTATTTAACTGACCAATGCTTGTATGTGGTAACATGCATCATAAAACCGAAACTAGGATGAAGCAGTGAATAAATGAGCAACATGTATAATAAGAAATAGGATAAGTAACTCCTAGCCCCCAAACCTGGATTCTCTGGTTATGGAAGTGAGTTTTTCACTTCTTTCCAATTCAAGTCGGGTGACGACTCCAATCTACGAAGCCTAATCAGGCAGACCCTCCCACAAACAATTAGAAATAGAAAAAAATCAGTCGATTAGTCGCTATTAGCCTGTGTGCCCTGATGCTATAAGCTTACAGATCCTAGTGATCTCCCTTGATCACAGTCTGAAAGTTGACTTTCCTCTGCCCTACATAGATGTTCTGATTGTCAATTCTATCGCGTGTGCTATGTACTCCTTCATGGATGGGTTTTCAGGATACAACTAGATTCTCATGGCAATCATCAATAAAGCTAAGACTGCCTTTATCACTGAATGGGGAACGTACTACTACAGAGTGATGCCTTTTAGTTTAAAGAACGTAGGTGTGACCTATCAGAGGATGGCTACAACAATATTCCATGACATGATACATAAGGAGGTAGAAGTTTATATTGATGACATGATGGTGAAGTTAAAAACTCGGGAAGAATATCTAGCTGCATTAGAGAAGTTTATGCAACGGGCAGACAAATACAATTTGAGGCTGAATACTAAGAAATGTGTATTTGGGGTAACTTCAAGAAAGATGTTGGAACACATAGTCAATCAGAGAGGAATTAAATTTAATCTAGGCAAGGTAAAAGCAATCGGTGACATGCCGACGCTGAAGACTAAGAAGGAAATCTGAGGGTTCCTAGGAAAGTTGCAGTTCGTTAGTAGATTCATGGCTAGATTAATAGAAGTATGCGAACCGATATTCAAGTTACTCAGAGAGGATCAACTTGTGATTTGGAACGAATAGTGCTAGATTGCCTTTGACAGAATCAAGGACTATCTCATGAGTCCCCCAATTTTGAGACCCCCATAAATGGGAAAGCCCTTAATCCTATATCTAACAATTAAAGGGAGCGCGGTAGGAGCTATGCTAGCTCAAGAAGGAGAAGCATGAGCTGAGCATGCAGTTTACTACTTAAGCAAGAAGATGCCACCTTATGAGAAAAAGTATAGTTAGGTTAAGCAAATCTGTTTGGTAATGGTTTGGGCCATGAGGAAATTGAGGCACTACTTTCAATCTTACAAGATCCAAGAAGTCTTAAAGTTAGATCCGATGAGACACCTGTTTGAAGCACCTTCACTGGTTGGGAAACTAGCTAAGTGGTTGGTTTTACTAATAGAATTCGATGTTGAGTGTCTGATGAAGAAAATTAAAAGAAGAGCAGTAACTGAGTTTCTAGCACTAAACCCTACTTCAGATGATCAAGAAATTTAGCTAGAGTTTCCAGATGACCTTACCGCAGCAATTAAAATCCAATAATGTACTTTGATGGAGTAGTAAATAAGTTTGGAGCAGGGATAAGAGTAATTCTATTGACTCTAGAGAATGAAGTAATTCCTATAGCAAAGAAGCTGCCATTTTTTGTTGCGAATAATAAAGCAGAATATGAAGCATGTGTAATGGGGATGGAAGCACTGATAGCTTTGAAAGTAATAGAAGTAGAAATATTAGGCGACTCAATGCTGGTAATCAATTAGGCCATCGACGAATGCGATTTGAAAAAGCCACACTTGAAGTCGTATCTAGAGCACTTACAACAATTAGGATAGTTGTCACACCTTGTCTCAAGTAGCCTGAGATGGATGTTTAAAACCAATCATTCAGCAAACCACTCAATTTAATCAAATTATGTTATAATTATAATCATACTAGCTAAAAGAATTAAAATACCTCCTAAGAAAAACTTGGAATATTCATGTAATGGAAAATAAAATTTTCCATATAATTTGATGAATTTATGAATAATAATTATAATATAGGATAATTAAGTGACATAGAAATCACATTTTTTTAAAACTAGGTTGATATTAATCATTGCAAACTAAAACATAGTAGAGTAAAGATCATTAAGGCAATATAAAACACATTTATACATAGTTTCTTTAAACAAAGCCTAGCCACCACTATTTGATTTCAAAATATATTCTTTTACAATACTTATAAAAATAAGATTGAGAAACAAAGGTACAAGGCTTCTCTAATGAGGATGTTGGCCAACCTTACTTTGAAACTTCTATAGACACTCTCTTAGCTCAATCCACCCACTATCAAGCCTTGTTATCTAAAAAGTTTATAAAATAGAGTAAAATGAGTATAAAAATACTCAATGAATAGATATTCCAAGAAGAAAACAATTTAATTATATGAAGCACATTAAACATCTCAAATTAGAATACTAAAGTACTTAAAATCAAATTATAATCCACTTGAACTATCAAAGCCATTCTTACTTTTAAACTTGTACAAAGCTTAGCCAAGTAAAACACATGTCTTTATAAACATTAATACAACCTTTCATATGTATTAACCATCCCAATTACAAGCATTACAAACTGGCCATAACATACAGGCCATCACAAGCATCACTCTCTAGGCACACTTGAAGGTTAACCCTTCGACTACATTAGCACAGAACGACCCTTCTCCCTTCACCGTCCTGCAATCAAGTGCCCTATTGTTTATTATCCAATAACAACCAATATAATCACCTCAACACATTTACACAACTCATATAGGGTGGTATACACAAACCAAATGCCATTTTCACCAAATATTCAATCAAAATAACATTATCGTATTTATAGTTCAATAAGCATTCAAAATCAAATAACCTTCATCATAGTTCAAAGAAGTGAAATCAGGTTGAGCATAAGCTCATTTTAATCACCAAGTAAAAAAAATCTCAATTCAGATCACAAAGAAAAGCTTATAACACATTTAATTCATATACTTGAAACCTTTAAAGCTTGAAATTAAAACATGTAATTCAAGTATCAAGAAGCTGAATTGAAACCATTTAAATACATCAATTTCGCTTCATTAAACATCACTAAAATACTCATTTTATATCTATTATAAAAATATTTAAAGGTCTTGAATAACTACTCACAAAATAGCTTTCAAAACCAACACAATTGATTCACTGTTTTGGTTCAATTTGCACCACCACTATCCTTCCCTTTTCCAGCACCTAAAATATGAAATTTATTTACCAATCATAAATATAACAATCTCACATATTTTTCTAATCATGCAACCCCCAAACGATGTGCAAAAAGTGCAAAACTACTCAATTTCACAATTCTACCCTTTTAGCTCTAAAAGGGATGTTTCAAGCCAAAATTAGACAAATTCTCCAAATCATTATATATTGAATTTGAAGATAAAATTTGAATCAATATTATATACATATGTCTACTATATACTATAAAAATTTCACTTCAATTGGACAACCATAGAGCGAGATATAGGCTACTGAATACAACCAGGTTAACATGCATGAACAGACTGAGTACTAAAATGTTTCTCATTGTTAGACTAATTTAAAGACTGAATCAGGTTGAGATAAAGAGTAAAAATTTTAGATAAATCTTTCAAGTTTCTAAATCATCAAAGAAAACTTAATTTTGAGATCCCTAACTCAAGTTATGATTGAAATACTGTGACTAAAAAATCAGGTGCTTAAAACCCGAAATCTGCAGTATGCAAAACCTAACTCAATTCAACCAAAAACTCATAAATTACTTACCAATTAATCACCAAAGCCTTTAAATAGGAATATTAGATCCTGAATAGTGTTTAATATAGCCAAATTGAACTTGAAAAGTAAGCTAAAATTTGGAGAAGTTTGCAGCCCCTAGTTCTCTCTCTTTCTCTATTTCTCTTTTCTTTTCCTTTTCTCTTCTTTTCTTTACCATTTATGGCAGCCTACCAAATTACCATTAATTTCTCCTTTAAAGATAACTAAAGGAGGTTTCTAGACTTCATTTAGGACAATTAAAAGGTAAAATACACTTTTGGCCCTTAATGAAAAGCTGATATTACCTATTAACTTTGAAACTTCCAATTGTCCATTCTAGGACATATATTTGTTTCAATTGAGTCCAAATCATCTTAAACTCTTTAATTCTCACTCTTTACTTTATATTTATTCCTAATTTGTTTTATTCTCATGATTTTACACATTATGAGTTACATCAAAATTCAAAAATTGTCGCTCTTCGATCGAGTACAAGTCATAGCTTAACCCGATACACTAGCCTAACCATGCATACTAGCTTATACTTAAATTCAACCAATATATATGTAAATGTAATGTAATATGTATGCAAATGTACCTATAGTAGAGTACGGGTGTGAAAATAGTCATTTCAGAAATGCAGATTTATTCACTTACTAAGAAATCACAATCAGATGGCGAACGCTTTAGCATCATTAGCATCAGTTTAGGATGGACTGACAATTATGCCTATGAAGCCTTTGGTATTACTAAAATTGAGTCAGTCATGTTACAAGAGTGTTAGGGTAATGGAAGCAAAAGTGGATTAGAAGCCTTAGCTTTACGACATCCAGTAGTATCTAGATAAGTGTGAATACCTAGTAGACGTAAGTGAAAAAGATAAGAAAGTTATCAGAAAGCTATCGGTAAAATTCACCTCCATCAAGGTGTCTTGTATAAGAGAACTTTAGACGGGATGCAATTGTAGTGTTTGGACGAGAACGAGGTAAAGAATGTGATGACAGATGTTCACGAAGGAACTTGTGGTCCGCAAATGAATGGTACAATGCTAGCTAAAAAGATAATGAGACAAGGGTTCTTCTGGATGACTATGGTTGAGGATTGTGTCAAATTCACTAAGAAATGTCATAAGTATCAAATTCATGGGGACGTCAGTCACCTGCCTCATTCAGAGTTACACACTATGTCCTCTCCTTAGCCATTCTCAGTTTGGGGACTCTACATCATATGAGATATTCATCCTACAGCCTTTAACGGACATAAATACATCTTAGTTGCAATTGACTACTTCATAAAGTGGGTGGAAGCCGAATCTTATAGCAAACTGAGGGCAAAGTAGGCAGCCAAGCTCTTGGAAAGGAATCTGTTTTGTAGGTATGGAATTCCTCACCATCTGATCTCAAACAATTGGGTACAGTTTCAAAGAAAAGTAAGAGCAATGCTTGAGAAGTATAAGAGAAAACACTACAAGTCATCGCCTTACAGATCGCAAGCTAACAGAGCAGTGGAAGCAATAAATAAAAACATCAAGAAGATCCTCTCAAAGATGATTGAAACTCACCATGATTGGGCTAACAAGTTTCCATTTGCTCTTTGGGGATACTGTACTATAGTGAGAACATCCACGGGGGCAACTCCCTTCTTATTAGTATACGGGACAGAAGTTGTACTTCAAATCGAAGTGGAAATGAAATCCCTCAAAGTCATAGTCAAAGTAGACTTACCCAATGCAAAGTGGGTAGAATAAAGGTTAGCCCAGTTGAATCTAACAGATAGTGAAAGGTTGAAAGCACTGTATCGCACTTAGTTATACCAAAGATGAATCGCCAGAGCTTTTGATAAGAGAGTGAGACAACATGACATCAAGGTTGGAGACTGGGTATTAAGCAGGCAAAATAGAATCTACTAGATCCAAGAGGGAAGTTCCGACCTAATTGAGAAGGGCCTTGTTTGGTTAAATCTGTCCTTTTAAAAGGCGTAGTCAAGCTAATGGACGTTGATGGGAATGAGCTCTTTGAAAGGATTAATGTCGATCATCTCGAGTGATATTATTCATGAAATAAAAAAATAATAAAAAAATAAAAAATGAGAGGAAAAATACTTAATTAGAAAACCTGAAAGGGCTAATTAAGGATAGGGGTAGTATCATTTTAAAATGTTCTATATGCAACCATGCTTATGATAAATGTTATACAATGTAAATGGAAAATATTGTCAAGAGTTGCACATGTTAAGAAGTAAATGCCTAAATCAATATCTATCACAAAAGCAAAATTTGCATCTTAGAGTTCATATCTTTCTATGATGAAATTACATTCATTTCCATTGTAAAATTCTTTCTATTTTATCTCATTTGTTTTATCATGGTGGTACGGCAAGCAAATAGATAGACAGAGGAAAGCATAACAAAAAAATCAGCAAGCATTGAAGACCTCGTAAATGGTTAATCAGCCAGTACATCTCAGGAAATATCCAAAATTTTTCTGTTAATACAAGTTAGAAAAATAGAAAGAAGGGAAATCAAGACTCAGCTCCATCCTCATCATCACCCTCGCCATCATCATTCCCATTGCCGTCACTGACATTTGGAGATCCTCTCATGCTGGGTCCAACATCATGAATCCTCAGTCCCTCCAGCTCGGCCCACAACCTTTGGATCTCACTCTAGTACTAAGCACCCTCATGTTGGCACACCAACTCCAAATGACGGTTGGTCTCATCCCGCTCCCACATCAGCCTCATAAGCTTGAGCTGCATCATCATAACATACATGCATTAGCACACATGCATTCATAACATGCACGAACATATTATTGCATAGTTAATACAGGAAACATGCCAAAGTGTAAAAGACTTACATAAGCCTCTATGGAGTAGTGGACGTAGTGTCTTATCAAACCTGAAGTGCATTGATACAGTACATGGCCGTATCTCGGGGAACCTGAAAATAGAGTAGTTAGCCAGTAGTAAATCCAAAATATCAAAGCAGTAGAGGTAGATGGGTACTCACATAAGTAGCATCCTTAGGGATGTAGCCAACAAGCTCAGTAGATGTAGAGACCACCTGGACCACCACCTCACCACGAAGGTTATGTGCTCAAACTACAGGGAGTAGTGGTAATGTAGCTACCCAAGAGATTATCTGAATAGTCTCGACAGGGGCATCAGCTGCAGCTCTAGCATCACCTGAAGTATCAGTAGCACTCCTGGCACGAGACCTCTTCGGACCAGGCTGTAGAAAACACATAGAAGAAGGTCAGGATGAAGTTTAGAATGAAGAAATAGGTAAAGTAGAGACAACATAGAGAAACAAGGCATACTTGATGAGCAAAAGAAGAGGAAGCACCCACAGGTAGGGCAACCATAAAGTTCCTCTTGATGCCATCAATCAGGCGAGGAATGAGGTTCTCCCAGTACGAGACCTCCTCCGGCTCTAAGAATAGCTGATGATCAGTGCCAACCAGTGCCTCTTTTAGAGTGGGGCCCACTATGTCCTTCCCCTAGAATATGTTAAAAGAAGGAGGATGACAGATACGACAACCAGTGGGTCTCAGGAACCAGTTTGTCACACGCTCACCAAGGTACCAAGATCGATCGACAAATGTCACAAGCAATATCCACCTGCCAGTAATCCCCCTAGCACCTTGTATAGTCGCTGCGAAATCTATGGGATAGCCTTCCCACTACCACCGGACGTATATCTATAATCAAAAATAATCGTCAGGAATGAGAAATAGGAGGTTCAGAATAAGAAGAGTAAAAGAAGAGGCATCGACCTGATCAAACGTCAGCTCAGCTAGAGCAGTGCGGGTAGCCTCCAAAGACTTCACAGAGCCCCTCCAAGGCTGAGCAATCCAGATAGGGAAGTGAGGAAATCCCTCACGCATCCTGGCGATGATAGGGGAGGCTAACACGTGATACTCAAAGGCCCAAATTTGCAAGAAAAAATAATATGCATCAAGAAGAGCACACTTAAAAGAAAAGAAAAAAGAACAGTAAAGTATCTGAAGCAACTCATATCAATTGCCAATGGCATGCCATAGATCCAAAAGCTATCTCTGCATATATCATCCAGGCCTTAGAGGAGGTATCTATAGGCGGCAGAACCCCAATCATAATCTTGCAAAGCATCGAGGTCTTACAGGAGTGGAAGCAACCAAGAGCCGCTAGTGTTGTTTGCATTAGAGAACACCATCGTGCTTAACAAATAGAAGATAAACCACTGAGCGCATCTCCAACAACACCATCGCATGCCCGCCAAAGCCGATTATAGGAGATCATACCGCCCCGATCGACTCTGAACTCAGGTGGGCAGCCTAGCAAGTAGCGGTACTGTCCTGTAGGGTCCTCTAGGACGTCAAAAGGGATCCGCTGGCCAACAAAGGTCAATCCAATGATAGCAGCAAAGTCAAGGGGTGTAATAGTCATCTCCCTGAACTTGAAGTGGCAAGTGTGTGTGCAGTCTGACCACCTCTCCACCAGACCAGTCATCACCACCTCATGACTCCTCAACGTCTCCGGTCCCTCCAAAAGATCGTCTAGAATACCATCAAAGCTGAGACCGCACACTTGCTCTTGAACCCCCACAGGCAGCTTCCGATAGAGCTTCTTAGCTCAAGTGAAGCTACTAGGCAGGACCAAATGGGTCATCGGGCTCTACAAAGGGAAGTTAGCAAAATACAAATTCTAACTCAGAAATTTTGCCTAATCAAATCAACATTAACTACTATTTACTTGTTATTTGCAGGTAAATAGAATCATATTGTAAGCACCCAATTTCGGGATGACTGGAGCATGGATGCGACAGAGGACCTGATGATGAAAATAGACTGTGAAATTAGATTTATTGGATTTGATTTATTGGTTTAGAACTAAATTATAAATTATTTTTAAAATTTATTGTAAATTTTATTTATTTAATTAACTTTTTTTTTATAAATTTTCAAATAAAAATTAAAAAAAAAAAAAAAAAAAAAGGGGGGCCGAAGTTGGCCTTTTGGCCAACTTCGGCCAAATAAATATAGTTGGCCATTTTTTCCGTTTCTTACATGTTTTTTTTTTCTATTTCCGATCGGGAAAATGTCCAATTCCGTTTTTTTTTTCAAAAATTTATTTATTTATTTATTTTATTTATTTATCATTTATTATTAGATTTTGATTAGGTTATTTTGATAAGTATTTTTATTTTATTAGATTAATTTGTAGATAAAATTTATTTATTTTTTTTAGATAAATAATAAAATAATTTATTTGATTTTTATCCTGTAACCAATTTAGGGTTACAGGATGGTCTCTTATAAATACGTGATTTTCTTTTCACGTAAGGGAGGAGGTTTTTTTTCTTTTCTTTTTCTTTCCACCTCTTTCTGATTCTTAGCCGTCAACCAAAACACACCCACTTTTCTTCACGTATTTTTTCAAGTTTTAGCCGTGAATCAGATCCAAATAAATCAAAATCACAGACAAACACAACAAAAGCCATAGGCTTTCATTAATGGTGATCACCTTTTGAGGGAAATCAATACTACATCCATCAAATCAACTCTTTCTATTCTTTTTTTATTTATTTGATCTTTTTTATTCTATTTAATTTTAATTTTAATTGATTTTATTTTTATTTTTATTTACTAATCTTTATTTCTTTTTTTTTGTGTTTATGATTTTGGATGGGTGGTTTGAATCCGTGATGGTGAATTGAATGTAGTTTTATGATTTTTTATTCATTTATTTCATAATTTTATTTTATTTTTAGTTGTAGTTAATTTTATTATTCAGTAGATTATTGTAATAGCCCTTATAGTGGGAATAGTGAAATTATACGTGTGTGTGTTTCTGAATTGGTTAGTAAATTAGGATTTCACCTGGTAATTCAATTAAAATTAATTTTGGCTTTAGATTAATTTCTAGTTGCATGTAATTAAATAGGGTTAGAAAACTCACGTAATGTTTCTTTTTTTATCTATTATTTTTTATTATTTTTTATTTAGGCTTGTTTTTAATTTTATTTATTTTGGGCTTCAAGCCCACATATAGATTTAATTCATTTAATCAGTAGCCCTTTAAAATTAAATATAAGTTTAATTAATTAATTTAGGCCCATTAGGTT
>CATIWM010318646.1:0-24510 GCA_949671775.1 Mallotus repandus | reverse complement strand
AAACAAAAATAAAAAGGAACACAATAAGAAAATAACAAATTCAAACCAAAAGATTTTAAAATAAAAGAAAAATGGAAACAAAGGAAAAATGGACAAAATTTAAAAAAAAAAAGAGTAGAGTTGAAAATAGAAAGAGTAAACACGTAATTAAAAAAATAAAACATTTTAATGTAAACCAGCCACAAAAATGGTGTAATTTTGTAATTTTCTCTAAAATAAACAAATAAAATTTTGTATTAAGAATGTTTTGAAACAAGGCCCATGCCCATCCATGGTGGGCTACAATAGATTCTTCTCAACCAAACACACAATGAAAATGTAAGATTATGAATAAAGGCCTAATAAGACTTCAAGCTCTTAAACTCCACTTTAAAGTAAAGCCCATTTTTAATCAACTCGAATTGCAATATGCATCAAAGTTGTATTTTCTTTTTTCTTTTTACTCAATAAAAGTCTATCAAACTAAAATGTTTTAGATTATATAATGAGGGTAGCTTTTCTTTCTAAATTATTCATTACATGAGGTGATAGCTTCAAATTGTATAAGTATTGTGGATGAAACAACTTAAATTTTAATTTTTTTATATATTTATCGTACTAATATAAAAATTAAAAAAACCGATCATATGTTATCTCTGTAAATGTTAAAAATCAATAAAAACGTTTAACATTTTCTCGAAAAATATCAAAGAAATTTATCGTCAGTGAGTCAAATAATGACTAGCACATGATATTTTGATTTACAACTGTAAAAATGTTAAACTTTAGTCAAGAAATCATGCATGTGTTTCCTTGATTAGAGGTAAATTAATTAACAATTACCACCATGAGAGGAAACCATCTTGGTCAAGATCCATTCCCCAAGTTACTAATAGACAAACTTGGATTCAAGTGATTAATGAAGTAGAAACTATTTTTCTATATAATCATTCAACCACTACCAAAATGAGGTTGTAAATTAAATAGGGGGGCATATCTATAATGAAAACTAAGAACAAAATACCCTATAAAAAAAAAAGTTTGGTTTAATTTCAACAAATGCTGCTGTTGATGTTGCCTTTTACCTTTAAAAACATGAAATGAATTTTGTCTAAAGCTCAACTGAGCATGCAAGCTACTTTTGTGCATACAAAATGAGGGCAAAGTACCACCAACTTATCTCATTGCAAAAGTGTTACCACCAATTAAACTGAAGTGATAGATTAGTGGGCATAGGCCACCCATAACTTTTGTTGAGTTGGAGAGTGGATTTGTTCAAGTTCCTAAAATATTGATGTATATGTTGAAGTAGTTATATAGGACCAACCTCATGATCAAGATCCTTATTAGCAACATTAGATTTCATGTCTTCCTAAGATTTTTGCTTGTCTGTATTTATGCATCTAGAAACCCTTTCTATATTGCCATTTTTTTTCTACCAATATTGAAAATTTCATTTCGTTTCTATGAAAACAATTAATGAAAAAATATATCAATAAACACAAATTCAAATATTTCAATAACTAAATATAAAATAATAAAACTATAGTTCTATCAATACTTACATTGAACATACACCATTAATTATAACTAAAGAATTGACTCAATCGAATAAATATTATTGATGTAATCTCACAAGTTTTTACATTTACATAGTTTACTTATTGTAATACTATCAACTACACAATATAATTTCATAAGTATTTGAATGCTAAAAAAAGACAAATTTAAACAAAGATTATATGGTTTTAGCCATATCCTTATTAATAACGTGTGAAATATACATACTTATTCTATTTTAATTTTATAGAATTAATAATATCAAAGTACTATATAATACTAGCAACAAATTTTGATTTGAATTCCTAAAACAACAATCCAACTCTATAAAAAGACAATAAATACCATCATACAGAGTAAAGAACTCATCAAAGATCCAAAAACCACATTTAAAAATCAAATCCTCCATAACTAGATTTATGGAATGATAAAAACAAGATATCAACTAGAAAAAAAACATAAAAATTATAAATCTCACTTTAATCCACTTATTCATATTTAATATTAGAAAAAATAGAAATGGGTAGCTAAACTTAGCTAAAAATTGCAAAAATCATTGAATCACTATTAAAATCACAAATAAACTATTTATTTATTTTTACATTGCCAATTAACTTTAGCTAAAGTGAAACATTCTAAATGTTTTCTATACACATTTCTTTAGATGTCAAGCTAGAGAGACTATTTTTCTAAATGTATAACAGATGATTATATTTTTTACGTTGAAAATTGAGTGGTGAAATAGTAAAAAATTTTCTTTATATCATTGAATAACTAAGCAAGTGTGGGCAATGGAATTGGGAGTTGTATTTGTTTGTGATTTTATTTCTTATTCAATCACATGATTACTATATATTGAGATTTTTTTTACATTTTTATGGATAAGTGAGCTTGATTTTATTTTGTAAATATTTATCGTTATACGTGTAACACTAATTTTATTTAATAAAAATGAAAAATAAAATAAAATAAAAGTAGAAAAATTTAAATTTAATTTTACAACATAAAACCTTAAATATAATGATGCTAAAAAAAAAGTGGTGCATGAATGTGAAGAATGTAAATTAGTCAAATTAAAGAAAGTAAAAGGAAATGCATTTCAATGTTGACTTATATATTCCCTACTAACTAATTTTTCTTCGACTACATAAAAGCTATAAACTTATAATTAAATTAGGTCTTCTTTTAATCATAAATTGCATAGTCATCCATTTTAATTTCTTGCATATGCATATAGCAAAGTTAGAGCCATCAAAATCAAAAAGTACCAATTATAACACCACATTTTCAAGTAACTAACCATGATAGTGACTATACTTTTTCCATATATAATCAATGCCCCTATATATACATATTTATTTATTTGATAATTTTGAATTTAATTAACTAATTATGCATTATTTGCTACTAAAACAAGTACTTTCTTCAAATTTTTTATTTTAAGAAAAAAAGTACATTATTAATTAAAAAAATTATGTATAAACATTAATGATTAGAAGCATAAATAGATCTTATAGTAGATGGCAAGGGGATATTCTTTCTAGTTCATTTTTAACTTATTGTTACAAAGAATCATACTTCGTAATGTCATATAGATATCCACGTTTCCTCTGGCGATACCACACACGCACATATACATAGAGAGAGAGAAAGATCTGTTTGGATTATGGGAAATGTACATTTTCTCGACAATATCTCTCCAACCCAAATTCGAATGTCTTGTGGCTAAAATATATAATTAATTGAAACCACACATGGACATGGGTAGGCATATATATATTTGGATATATTGATCGAATCTTCAAATTAATAATAGAGTACTATGTGTATATAGGGTCGAGATTTTTGCACTCTCTCTATTTATAAATGCATTTTATTTGAATCTTTATATTAGATACAATGATTTTAGTACATTTTAATGAAAAAATATATTTCTATCAACTTAATTAATATTTGTAAAATATTTCTTTTAATTATTTTATTTTATATTAATTTTTCACTACAAGTAATATTTTTAGTATTATATCCTACCATTTTATTAAAAAATTAATATAAAATAAAAATTAAATTCACCATTAAAATTTTTTTATGTTGTATAATACCATTTTATTAAAAAAAATAATAAAAAACTTAAAATTAAATTCACCATTCAAAATTTTTTTTTACCATATTTAAACACTTGAAATGTTAATACAATTAAAAGATTAAAAAAAATAATGTTTCGTAACTAAATTCATAAAGAAATATAACTGTTTTTAATAAAATTTTAGCAATATAGGTTGAACACAAAAATAAAATAATATGCCAAATTAATAAAATTATAAATAACTTTTATTTGCATTCAAGTTATTATTTTTGACCATGTATACATAATTAAGTTAGTATTGATTGTTGTGGAAAATACATTTTTCATAATTTAATGAAATAATAAAACATAATTATTTTGAATTAAGGATAATTATGTAGGCTTAACATTCATGTTAGCCATATTTATAGAGAAGGCAATAGGGTAGCGGATCGTCTATCGGTTATGGGCATTGACTTGCAGGCTACAACTTGGTGGAACAATTCTTATCCTAAAGAAGTTCATGATCTTATGATACAGGATGCCATGGGTAGAGAATCATTTAGATTTTGTTAATGTTTTTATGTATTTCGGTTTTTCTTATGTTCTTGTTTTTGCCCTAGTTGGGTTGTCATATACTCTATTGTAAGTTCTTTTTATTTAATAATATTGTTGAAAGAAAAAAAAAATTAAGGATAATTATGACATTTAAACTATAAATAAAGTCAAAGTGGAGTGTATTATCAATAAGAGAAGTGCAAAAATCCCTATCTGTGTATATATATAGTTAATATTTTTTGGAATATTGAAAATTAACAAATGCTTGTGTTAATCCTGACAAGGTGCTTTTAAAAAAAATTTGCTCTCATTTGGAAAAAATTTGAAATGCTCTCTCATTTGGAAAAAAATTGAAAATTTTGATTCTTGGTTTTTTATGCAATATTTTGATATTATTAACTCATCAAGAGCTTGTAATTAGGTAAACTAGCTTAATGAATATATGTCTTTGTTAAATTAATTTAATTTCCGCCTGATTCCTAAAATTTCAAAAATTTAAAGTTGTTTCCAACCTTCTCAGATAAGGTAGTTTCAGTGAAACATAGTAGAATGTATACTAAATAATCCATTTTTTTAATTCGGACTACCGATATATACTAAATAATCCATTTTTTTAATCCGGACTACCAATATCCGCAATCTATTAGATTCTAACTAAATTGTTTTTTTTTTTTACTGAATAATTTGTTTCCCGGTTATGTATATCTAAGCTAAATGTAATTATAAAATAATATAGGATTTAATCCTAAAATTCAAATATTAATTAATCTTTGCATTAAATCATTTTATTTTCCTATTTTTCTAAAAAAAGGTTTTAATTGTGGATAGTGAAAATATTGCAACCAAAATTAAAAAAAAAAAAAGCAGACAAAAGAATATTTGGTAGGACACCTACTACAACAATGACTTTGATAGTGAAAATTTAACAGTATCAACTTAACTAAGCATTCAATATATAGATTGGTAGATATGTAATAATTGATTGATATATATACAAACACATAGACAACCCTTAATTTATTTTATAAAGCACTTGGATTTATGTTATTGTTTGTTTGCTAAATGCGAAATGAAGTTTGTTAATCATGGAAATTTAGAATATATGTATGTTTTCAGTTGATTAGATCGATATCACTCCCTAGACTTTCCTTGTTTATTAAATAAACAGTTGTAAATGATATTATCAATGACTTGATTGCAAATGATATTATCAACTACTTGTTAATAACAAGTTGTTATTGATCATCTATAGTTTAATGCACCTGAATTTCAGACCAGATAATAAGCAAATTTACACTATTTTTATTGATTTCAAATCATAATGCAACAAGGCTTTTCTTACTGAATTTTTAATTAAAATGAAAAGATAAACTTGATATTCATAATAGTATTTTAAAAAATTATTATCTATCATGCTTATAAAATGGTTGTTGTAACTATCGATATGCAGAAATTACTAGATAATATAATTGTATATACGACAATTCGAATCTAAAATGTCACTTAAACAAAACAGCTCTCTACCAGCTAATTTCAGTAGTTATTGATAGAGTCCATTATATTTTTGCTTGATATATTTAATTGATAGGATTCGTTAAATTTTTTATTTAATTGCTTGATATATTTTCTGAAACAATGATTAGTCTTTATGTAGCTAAGAATACTTTGTTTTCAATGTGCATTATTAATTAAATCAATAATTGTTAAAACAACAAAATGCTAATCAAATTAAATAGCACACACATTGGTGACAAAAAGAGAAGAAAACGAAGATGAAGAACACAAGGTACCGTTATTCCATGATCAACATCATATTAACTAGGCTACTCAAAAGAAAAAACATGATTAACTAGGAAAAATCTTAGTTAATGATGTTATTAACGGTTATTAATGATTTTAAACTTTGACATGGAAATATTCAGTTAATTCAAAGGAGAAGACAAAATCTTTGCTTTTGATTTTGTTTTCTTTTATTTGGTTGTTGTTGTCATAGGAAATAGTGAATGAATAAGGGCCAGGCCAATATACATTTTGTTTGGCTTCTTTTAATTTGCTTTCCAAAATTGATCAATTTTTATAGTTTCAACAAAGGCTGCATTTTTTGTTTCTTTTGTATATTGTTGGCTAAAGAACCCAAAAGATGAAAAAGAAAAGCTAGCAATCTTGGGTTTCTTCTTCATTTTCCTTGTTGTTTTTTATCCAGCTTTTTCATATATGCCTAAAAACATCAATCAATCAATCAAATTGAATTACTATCAACAACTGAATTATAAGTAATGGACAGCAATCCATATAACCATATTTGATTTATCTACTCATTTTGATAGAGACTGTGTAATTCAATACATTTTAGGAGTGTATATATATATATATATTGCAGGTTAAAATACTTATTAAATATATAATCATTTTAATTTTAATATTGTAAAATGTACAAATTATTATAATATAATATTTGGAAGATTAATATTATTTTATCTATAATATAATTAAAATAAATTTATAATAAATAATATTTGCTCCAAAATACATTTAAATTTGAATTAAAATATTTAGCTTATATGAAATTTTAAAATTTAAAAATTTTCTTTTTTGACACTATATAAATAATTTTTTTTCTAATTTATTAAAATTTATTGCTAAAAAATAATTACATTTTTGCAGTTACTTACATGTGAAGTATATATCTATACTATATGTAAATCTTGTGAAATAAGTCCTTTTTCTTAATTCATAAAATTTTTTATTTTTGTAATTTAATTAATTTTATGTGTTAGAAATTGGGTATATTTATATAATTTAATAATAAAAATATTAGTTTAAATTATTAATCATATATATATATATATATATATATATGAATCTTATAATAATTTATATATTTATTTAAATTTGATGATCAGTGTAATAAAAAAAAATTTTATTTAAATCCATATAATTTTAAAAATATAAAATTTTAAATTTTAAATACAAATTAAAACTAAACTAGTTTAATACTATTTTTATCAATATATAAAAATTTATGCCCTTTTTAGTCCAAAAATTATTTCTCTCTATTTATACTTTTATATACAGTATAAATTCTAAATATACAAACTAAAATAATCTTTATCAATTTTCAAAATTTTCAAAATTAAATAAATACTATATTTATCAATACATAAAAAAAATATATGTCCTTTTTTGTCCAAATATATTTTTCAAAATTGTTTGTTGTGTAGATTACTAATTAGATTCAATTATTGCTAGTTTTAAGTAACATCAATCATTCATGATTTTTATTAATTAGTGAAGGTAAAAATTTTAAAAAGTCAACAATGGCAACCAAGTTAAATGAATATACACATTACTCCCTGAAATTGAACACATTAATAATACAATGTTTTAAATGCTTCCTTTTAGAAAAATTGAGTTTTTACTAGAAAATCAATACTATTAGTTAGAAATTGTTCAAGCACATATGTCATCAAAGATTCAACATACATTCCCCTAGTTACTAAGTGACAACAACCAATTTCATACATCAAGACTAAACTAAACATCACTTGCTTTAGTAATTTTTTTTTCTTCTACATTTTCGAAGTTAAATTTTGAATTCCCAACCTTGATCATGTACTATATAAACATAACATGCAATGTTTTACATTATAAGATTGTATTAAATTCAAAATCACTGAGCAGAAAAAATGGCTAGATTGTAACATGCATGCTTAGGAGTCAGTGACAATGATCATTTTGGGTTTGATTAAGTTAAACACATGCTAACATTTGACTGAAGCATATAAGAACAAACTAAAGAATCAAAATAGCTACCTAGATGTTGAAATTGTGACAATGTGTAGTCTTTTGATACTTATTGTGACATTGAAATTAAAGGTTGTACTATATATGTAGGTAACCACTAGGCATTGACACATTGTCTTTGCTTTGTAGTGTTAGGGTAAGAACATTCTAATTTTTTTAGCTTCGATTGTGCTTTTATCCTAAAACTATTAATCAATAGTACATTAGGGTTTATAAGAAAAAAAAAAACATTGAATGCATAAATCTAAAATAAAAACACCTCAAAATTATTAGATCCAATTGCCATTTTCTAAGGTATATTTTACCCTTTTTTATTAATAGGGTCATATATAACACAAAATTTGGTGGATTGTATTTGTATAGGAGGGGACAACCCTCATTTTAAATAAGATGAAATAAATTCGTAAGCTGATGTCGGTAAGTTTTAAATTCTACACCTCAGAATGCTCTTAAAAAAAAATTACCATTTGATTATTCTCTGATAGGCTATGCTTCACCCTTTCAATGAGACATGCCAGTAATATTTATGCCAACAGTGAAACTGGATGTATCATGTATGCAACTAATTTCCACCTTTAGCATGCACTATAATTAAAAGGAACTCAATTTAACTGAATTGCTTTATGGACATTGAAGCAAAAACAATATTTACCACTTGAGGTGCACAAGAACAAGAACCAAAAAAAGCCCACAATGTTATATATATATATTCCTTGTTCACAAAATATGCATGTTATGCTAGACATGTAGCTATGAATGTTACGTTTGTGAGTATGAGAGTTCAAATTTTCCTCGTATTTTTGCCACAAATATAAAGGGACTATGGTCAAATAAAGTAGGAAAATGAAATGTTTGATTCCCTTTAAAAGCCTAACTTTATTTTCAACAAAGGCTGCGTTTGATGTTCCCTTTTGGACTCAATTGGGACAACTCCAACTAATCTCATAAAGAGTGTGTCTATGTGTGTATATATATATATTTTTTTTTTCCATTTACCTCTCTTTGTGGAGGAGTTGGCCGCCCCATTCCTTTTGGTCCTCCAATTACTTTGAGTTGGGTAAGTAAAAAATTCTTGAAATCTTTGATAGCTAATGTTTTCATCATTTGAAGTTGGGATAAAGTTCATAAGTAGCATTAAGTTTAATATTTTTGTGTATTAACAGATAGACAATCGATGATTAAATTATTAATGAATTTTTTTTAAAAAACTTCTAATGATTTGAAACCTACCTTTGCCTCTATCATACATGGAGCCATGGTGGTGGGCACTTGTTAGGGGTGCAAAAGTTTTGGCCCAAACCATACGTGTGTCCTAATGTTCATATAGGACCCATTATCCTTTGACCCAACCAGGACCACATTTGATTTTTTTTTTTTTGAAAAATGATGAGGTAATTAAATGAATGTTCAATTTCTTTTTACTCATACAACAACTAAAAGGGATATATACATGAATGTGGTAAAAATCAAATTTGAGTCCAATTGATAGTGACTTATTCAAAGTATTTTCCCTTCAATAGAGCTTTTTCAAACTGAACCCCACAAATGATGAAATTAGGTCTCCTCTCTCTTTCTTTGATTTTTTTTCCTAATGTTAAAATTTAATAACCAAGGGTCCACAATCAATTGATATAAAGTAATTTTTAGACCATGGTTTTATTTCATCTATGTATACAAATAAAAAAAAAACATGTATCCTTTGATATTATTCTTATGGGGACATCAAATCTCTCAATTTGATACCCATTTCCAAGTAACTACCATGATAGTGACTACACTTTGGAATATAAATTATAAATTTTATGTAACGGAATAATAAGCCGACAATATTAATATAAAGAATAAGCTAAAGTTGGATTAATTAATTAAAATTAATATATAGTTTTTAAAGTAGATAATGACAAGTATACTAGTTTGGTAAGTAAAAAAATAATCATAGATACATGCTTAGTAATTGTGTTGTCTTATAGAAATCTACGCTTAGCTACTCCCTAGTGCTAAGAGTCCCTCCATTTGGATTTATGGGAAATGTACATTTTCTCGTTATGTTCATCTCCAACTCCAAACATATATATATATATTTTTTAAAAAAAAACACAATTATATAATTTAATCTCTTGTATGTCGTTAAAATGATTCTTGGATTTAATTAAACTATAGTGTACAAGAATTGGCTTGGTGGGTCTTTGAGATTCTTGGAAATGCAATTATTGCATTTGATGAGAAGAACAAGATAGTGTTGAGAAACTGACAAGCACCATCTTGATATGAATATTTACTTAATTAATTTAGCCTAGAACTTTGATTCTATATATAATTTTAATTAATTAATAATTAACAATTTAATCTAAAAGACAGTCTTGAAGTCAGTAGAGGCTAATCTAGCTATTTGATTCTTTATGCTCTTTGTCAAGGGAATAATTTATTTGTTTGTTATTTATAGATTATGTGGTATTTTAGTTGTATATTAGATGGAATTTGGTGCCGTGTGACTCAACATTTTTTACCTAGTTAAGAATTATATTAATTAATTACAAAACTTATTTTTTGTAAGTTTTTATTCCAATTAATTAGAGAAGATTTTTCATTATTTGTATAAATTTATAGGAATTTTTTTTATTTCAACTAACTAATATATATAATATTAATTTAATTTAATAATTTAACTTATTAAATGAAAGTATTTGTTATATAAACTCATTTAATTTTTTATATATATTTGATGTAGAATTAACTGTTTTAACTAAAATAATAAAATGTATGGATATCAAATATGGAAAGTAGAGTTTAATCTTCCGCCCTTTACTTTCCCATGTGGTATGAAATTAAACCACACGTACTAGTACTAAAAAAAATAATAATTACAAATCAACCCACTATTTAGCTACACCCACGGCAAATAATCAAAATATTTCTAATGGTTTGCCCGTTGTATCATGAGAAAAAAAAATAATGAAATTATACATGTAACGACCCACAACACTATATTCATTAAAAAAATGCATGCTTAATTAGTTGAAAATGTTTCCGATCTTGTAGAATACGACTTGGATAAACTCTATAATTAAGGGTGAGATGGAGTTTTTATTATTAATTAAGAGTCTCTTTTAGGTCGGATGATGTTAATAAGCATAGAGTAAGAGAGTTTGATTGGTTCGTCGGCAAAATAGTATCCTAAGTTGAAGAAAAATATATATCTATATATTTTACATGTGCATGCAATCATGCAAGCGTGCATGATTGCATATAGTGAGTGCCATAATAGAAAGGAGAAAAAAAAAACAATCTAGCTACCCTCTTCGATAAGACTTTAAATTAGAAATATAACAAACAAACTAATTAAAATATTGGTCCACCTCCAATTAAAAAAACAAAATAAATAAACATATAAAACTATGATTGAAGAAATTTAAAGAGTTAATTCAGTAATGTAATTTCCATTTGAAAATGTTTTATAGAGAAAAGTTTTATATTTGAATTTTTATTAGATTAAAATTTTTTGAATTAAAATTATAAAAACAAGTAAAAATTAATTTAATATTTAATATGATATGGGGATATTCCATAGTTAAAAAACATGTCAATGAGGAAAAAAAAACATAAAAATGCAAGCTTAATAGTGGGTTGGTTAAGTGTGTAACAATTCCACCAATTGATTCAAGTGACAAAATTGCAACTTTTATGGGCTTTTGGGGTTCTCTTTTCTCTATTCCGTCTACTCTATCTATTCAATTGGGTGTCAAAAAGGAACATACGCATATGTATATCCTTCACACATGCATGCAACAAAATTAGGGTCAGCCACCAGCCGAATTGAAAGAAAAAGAAAAAAGGTAGACAGAAGAGGATTGGGTGAGACAGAGAAGATAATGGCCCATTTTCATAAAATATGTGAAAAAACAATAATAATTTGATAAAGGGTTTGTTGCATGTAGTTGACGATCGGTTTATAAGTTAGGAATAGCCTAAAAAAATTTGGCATAAAACAACACTTTTGGCTGTTGTTTTCTTATATATATATATGCACAAATAGAGTTTGTTACACAAGGTGGAGATTGGCTTAGTTAAGCCCGCACTTGCCATAGGATTCATTAGCCTCAACAATGTTTAATTAATTATATGGTTATATAACAGAAAGATGTAGTGATCTCCTTGGCAAAGTGGTTAACTAACTAAGGTTTTTTTAATTTGATTATTGACATTTAAAGATAAGCATGTGTATTAGTGGTCTGTAATTTAATTAGCTATCATATAGATAATTAAATAAATTCTTTGTCCCAAAGAATAAATTCAAATAGTTAGTTATTTGATTAATTAATTAAATTATCTTAAGGTATCGTATGCATCCGCAATCAATCGAATTCATCGACAAATTATTTAGGTATGAAAAAAAATTATTAGTTTCTTTTAACTACCTTGTTATTGTACTTGATAATTAACTAAAAATTCTTTGTCTGCTCTCTTCTTAGTTAATGATGTTGTTCTTGTTAACTAATGGTATATATTATTGTTATAATTAGTTGTTGATGATCTATTATTTTTATAGTAGTTTCCTTCATAGAATATTCATCTTGAAGGAGGAAGAAACAAAGGGTTTCCCGTTTGTAGCAAGCAAGATGTTCTAGCAAATTGAGATTATTATTTTCTCTGTTGGCTTAAGGGAAAATTAACCTTTAAAATTAAAGCTAATTATTAATTTTTTTTGAACAATAATTGCTAATGCTTTTGGGTTAAAGAAAATTTGCTAAAAGAGTCAAATAAAGTAGTACAATGTATAGAAAGAAAAAGAAAATAACAACTATCTTTCAACAAAGGCTGCTTTTCATGTCCTTTTGTTTGCAAAAGAAAACATATAAATACAATAATATGGATGCCTAACCAACTAATTATCCTTTTGTATTATTGTGAAAGTTTTTCTTCAATGATTATATGTAAATCAAACATACATTATCAATCATGTACTACTAAGTGGGTCTTAATTTGAATTTTCACTATATGATAATTGTCATGTGCCCTAATACTTTCATGCTGTAGTTGGATCATATGTAAGTTGTATCATATTAATTATTGTTGATTAGAAAGGATACCAAATTGAAGGGCATATTTGCACTAATTAATTAAGTTCATTATATTGTTTCATTTCATATCATAGTTACTAGCACAAAAATATTTAGAAATGGTCAAAAAGTATTTTTGGTTTAGGTGGAGAGTACAAGAGATGTGACTAAAAAAGGTTTGTTACTATATGTATCATGGATTTAGGAATTAGTTATTTTTTCTGTCATCAACTTGTAGAGTATCTTTTGATTCTAATTTTTTCATATGATAGCTAACATTATTATGTTTGGTCGCCAATATGATTGGGAATGAAAATTGATTTTTAAATATATATATATATATATATATATATATATATTTTAAAAATCCTTCTAGTTCACCCAAACCATTATTCTTTTCTAAATAACCCAAGACATTAATTTTTTTAAATATTTTTATATTAAAAAAATTATATACTCAAATACATTATTACTCATAAATTAGATATTTTATTTTTTATTTAATATTTTCGGTATCCGGTGGTTAAAAGTTTTGACTATTTTGAAGTTTGAGTTAGATAGACTCACAAGAGATATTTAGACTGTTTTAAAGTTCGAGTCTGATAGACATAAAAGACATGAAATTCTTCTTGCACTTATTTTTTTATGCATAAAACTCAAATATAAAAAATTTTGTAAGATAATTCAAACTTTTACAACTTAAATCATTAAATATTTATATTTTAAAATTAAAATATACAAAGGTTATATTATGTGAAATTATAAATTTGATGAAAGTTGAATAGTTTGAAGTAGAAATTTTTTTCCAAGGTACACAATATTAAGATAATTTTTTTATTGTTTGAGAATAACTATATTTCTTTTATACCCTTATCAATAATCACTAAAATCGGTTGGTATAATTTTATTTTTATTTAAATTATATATTAAATTTGAACTATAATGATTAAAATTATATTAAATTAATTATTAAAATATTTTTTTAATAATTGTGTTCGGTCAAATCAAAATTAATTATAATTTAATAAATTAAGGTGGTTTTTTTAAAAAAGAAAAGTGTAAAGGAAGGGTGGTGGAGAATGAGAGCCGCTATCATCTCACACGTGAGGACAGCTGAATTCAAAAAAGTAGAAAAAGGAACAAAAACACCATACCCCACTTTCAAATATCTTCTCAGATTTCGTTACAGTGAGTAAGTGACTATATAACAAAAAGAGACATTATTTTATTATTTTTTAATTTAAAATAATGCAGATCGTTAATAACTTGTATACAAAACAAAACTACAGAAAAAAAAAAAAGAAAACAAACGGAGATCAACACCGTACACGTGTTCGGTGAAATTAAAGCCGCACGTGTAATGCCCCCTCTACCATCGTAATAAAAAGCATAAAACGACAACAAAGCGAAACCGTTTTTGTTATAATGAGACAAAACGCACGCACGAAGCCCCTTACTTTTCTTTTTCTTTTTTCTGCCTTTTATTTATTACTATTATTTATTTTTCAATATAAAATAATAAAAAATTAATCTGTTTACGTTACGATATATATTTATTTTTTTAATTTTAAAAAAAGAAAAAAAATAAAGTTGTTGGAACAGAAACCTGAAACAGTCTTCTCACGCGTGTGCAAATTTTTTCTTTTTTCCCCATAACGTAACGTACTGTAACGTACCCAAACGATTCGTTTTTACCGTTTCTTCTTTTTCTTTTTTCTGCATAATTAAATTTTATTATTTTTCTTTTTTTTCTTAAAATAACAACTTTGCGGTGCATTCTATTGTACTTTATTTTTTTATTAATAAGAGTTTATATAACTCAAAATTTAAATGAATTATATAATACGGGTAATTTTTCTTTTTAAATCAACGTCAATAGAAATTGAATTTTACATTTTAAAATACCATTAGAAAAAAATTATCACTTGACTACGTTTTTACCGACTTTATCTTACTTTATAAATATAAGGTAAAATATATTTTTTCAATAACTATCATTAAATAATAAAATATATTTTCATTCAATAATAATAAAAATAAAATAAAATAAAATAAAATAAAAAATAAAAATCTCTCAACATTTATTTAATGTGATCGCTTACATGGTAGTTCCAACCCGAACAGTATCTATCAATTGATGAAAACGGTATTGGTAATATGTAATATATTTTTAGACGCATGAAAACGTGGTAAAAATTGTTGAAAATACTCTTGAGAATGAAATGAATAAACATGGAGAGATAGGAAACAAATGGAGTTGGTGTCTCCTGGAACAAGTGCATTTTATATCCCATTCAACAGTCAAAAGAGGCAAAATAATACAAAAACTACTCATGCAGTTTTTACTTTACTTACCTTTCCTTGGACCCTTACCTCACATGTATATGTTCTTGTACTTGTAGTCGTGTTGTTTTCACGTGAGTGGTTTATTATTTATTGGTGCCTTTATAGGATACTTTTTCCCCCTTATATTTTGCTTTCATCCTTTAAAGATTGTAAATTTTTTTTTTATAAGTTTAGACCACTTAAATTAACAAATATTAACAATAACTTTTTAATTAAAATTATAAAATACTTTTACGAAATTAAGATCTATAATGCCTTTTTTTACTATTTCAACTGATGATCACTATAATTCATAAACAATTGAGTAATGTTTAAATTATCACTATATTAATAATTTTTGAAACTTAACTCATTAATGATGTATTAACTTATTAAACATTCTAATTAACATTTTGCATGGATACCATCATGTCCACCTCCACGAACATGGAAAAGAGATAAAAGCAAAATTGTTTTTCCCATTTGGCTCATTTTTCATTTTAGGTACGATAGATCATGAGTGACTAGACATTCATAAGTAGAAGACATTGGCATTCATATTTCACAACTATAATATCAAAATGATTAGTTACATCATCCATCAAATGCGTGGAATTTTATCTATTTTGTGGGTCCTTTTTTACAAGGTACATGTGTGGTTCTATCATAAATCGATGATAAAATAAATAAATTGAAATCATGATCCATCCATTCCTTATAAAATGTAGTGGGTATTATTAGGATAAAATCAACCAAATGTGGGCCAAATAATTGGAAAAATTAAAATACAATTAAGTATAGACTATTTTTATTTTCAAAAAAAAAAAATCAAAGGCATAAAAGTGGGGCAATCATTTCAATAGTCAAAAAGATTCAGGAGGACAGAATACTATAATAGAATAATTGTTTATCTTTTGAAGGTTTTAGCTAACAAACAGAAGATTATCATCTATATTTATATATATAATAAAGTATACATAAATAAACATTAAAATCAATAAAAAATTGGTTAAGAAAAAAAAAAGGCAGACTGTGGATGAGTCTGTCACCACTCAAAATTCAGAAGATTATTATTATACTATTTAACTTATATTGCAAAAATATGAAAAAAAAAACTTATATTGCAAAAATAATTTTAAAAAAAAAATTGGGTGAACTATAATACTATTTGATTGTTGAAAACCAGTCAAGCACCTTGGTTTTTATGACAAGTCAGGTGATAAATCATGCATACATATAATGTAGTTTTTTTCTTAAGGAAAAAAAAACTTATTAATGTGCATTTATTTTTGAGTTATTTACACTTATAATTTCTAATTTATTATCCCTTTTTTTAATTATTATTTAAAAAATTAATTAAAAATATTTTACAAACGGTGATCCTCATTTTTCGATTTTCGATAAATCAACACCGAAATACTGATATGGACACACAAAAAGATAATGATGTGATAAAATTGAACAAGAGGCCACTTGAGCCCTTACATTTTAACAGTTGCAGCTTCAATTTTATTATTGAAATATGACCTCTAGTTTAATACTGAAAATAATTTTATCACATTATTATTCTTTATTTACTCACGTCATTATTTTGATATTAGTTTCATTAAAAATTGACGAATAAAGAATCATCGTTACTAAAATTAAAGGTAAAAAATTTTTATGTGTCTCATTGATTATTTGGAACCATGGCAGAAAATGGGTAATAATATATTTTTAGTGACCATCATTGGTTGGAGGAATCATTAAATATTTACTCAAATTGCTTGTAGTTTTGCATTAGTTTGCATGTGCCACAGATTAATCTTTGTGTTAATATATGTTGTCTCATTTAATTAATAATGATAATAATGAAAATCTATTTATTAATCAGATTCAAGAATTGGATTGGTCTTGTACTATGCATTAAGACCTCAATCAGACCATACTTTTGTCATGTGTGATAACAACTTCAAGCCAGATCCAATTCACCATAACATGAAGTATCCCATTCTACTTTCGTTGGTCATTTCAATCATAAGTCACCTTTAAAATTCAAAGAATCAAAAGGTTAAAGGGAGAAAGAAAAAAGTGGGAGTTACAAAATGAAAAATTACTTTCAATACATTAAATTGAACTAAGTTTTGAAAAATATTTTTATGAAATTCAAACTAAAACAAGAAATTACTTTTTAATATTTTAAATTTTTTATTTAATAATTTTATTATGTACACGACAAGCTCCAAATTTCTTCTTTACTTTTATTAGAAAAATGATTAACATGCATTAACATTGATATCTAATGAGATTCGGAATGCAGATTTGAAATCATCTATTTATTTTTAACTTTAAAAAGATAAGTCAACCGAGTAATAAATTTATAATATTATATGATTTTTAATATGGTATGGCAAAAAATTCTTTATCTCCCCCGTAACCGAGCAAATATTATAACTTAGACCCTTTATTATTTATTTTGAAAGATTTATGTTACAACACAAGAAACAAGTAAAAATGAAAGTGTGAAGTAACAAAATTGAGGGATGAAATAGGCAAAAGTGGTAAAGTGTAGGGTGAAAGTATGCACTGGGTGAATAAGTAGAGGTACTAACTGAAAATATTGATAAATCATAACGTAGGAAGAAGCAGAGGCAGTAGAGGACAGTTGGCGGAGGCGGAGGTGGAGGTGTGGGTGGAGATGGTGGTGGTGGTTTTAAAAAATTTTCCGTTTTGGTTTTGGAAAAGAAAAGCTAAAGAGGCAAAAGTTGAGAAGCAGACAAACAGATTCTGGTTTTCTCCAAACCCCAAGAAAGACCCAAAAGAAAAACAAAAGCAAACAACACCAATACCAATGCCCCAAAAGCATATGTTTTTTGAGGGACACACCCACCCACCCACACGAGTGGTTCTCTTCTCGACTTAGCTTGCATGCAACCCCCCATTTCTCTCTCACTCACTCTCTTCTTTATAAATTTAATTTTTTCTTTCTAACAGATTTAGATCAATCAGTCTTGGACTAAGACTAGGGACCCCCCACCATCCATCCATCTCCTCCTCTCCTATCTTGATCCTGACCTCATCACATCTCTCTCTCTCTCTCTCGTTCTTGCATAACTTTTTTCATATAAAAGAGAGGCAGAAACAGAGAATCGTGTGGCTTCTTCTCTTCTGTATATCTTTTTTTTTTCCTGTTATTTGCTTCTCATTCAACGCTTCAAGCTTGAATCTTGATAACCCATTTTGTTTCTTGAAAGAAAGAAGTCTTTCTTTCTCTTCTTTTCGTGGGTGCTAAACATGCAAATTAGGTCCGTCCTTTTGTAATCAGAAGAAACCCACTTCTGGTTTTTTCTCTCTATTTGATCTCAAAAGTCTTGTCTTTTATTTTTTTAAGAAAAAAACTCTGGTTGTGAGGCATTATTGCAGACTGATTTGGGTTTTTCAAAGTTCAGTTTTATCTCATTTTTCTGTTTCTTCTTTTTGGTAAAAAAAAATGAGTCTTGTGCAACACCTAAGAGGGGACAATAATAATGGTTTCAATGGGTACCAAGATATGAACTTCTTACCACCTTCTTCTACTTCTCAACTTTCTCTCTCTCACTCATTTGGTATGGAGACCAAAAATCCTCAAGTGGGGTTTCAGATTTTGAATCATTCAATGGACTTGAATGCAAAATCATGTACTATTAATCAACGGTTAGAAAGCAGGGGAACTAAGAGACCTAATGATGAAAGTGATGAGCTTTTAGCTGTTCAAAAGAGGAGTAACTTGTCTTTGGATATAAGTGAAGAAGAGGGCCTTAAAAGCTCTATTCCTGCCAAAAATGGCCACACAAAGCTCTGTGCTAGAGGCCATTGGAGACCAGCTGAAGATGCCAAGCTCAAAGAGCTCGTGGCCCAATATGGCCCTCAAAACTGGAATTTGATCGCTGAGAATCTTGAAGGAAGATCAGGTAAGCAAGCACCTCCCACCACCACCCCAACACCCACCCCCCCCCCCCCCCTAAAAAAATTATCAAAAGTGAACTAGCAATAACTATTTCGAGCCAAAGATGTTACAACAGATCCTACATTTCAACATTGATCACCATCATGGAAAAACAAAAATTGTGCCTTTTCTCTTTTCTTGATTGGCTATTTTCACAAGAGAAATCTTTGCTATGAACATGGTCTTATTGATGATAAAAACATATATAAAATCTCATCACATAGTCACTTATTGCAGAAATAACCTTTACGATTGTATTGAGATGGGTACCGTTTTGATTTTCAGGAAAGAGCTGCAGGTTAAGGTGGTTTAACCAGCTGGATCCAAGAATCAACAGGAGGGCTTTCACTGAGGAAGAAGAGGATAGGCTCTTGGCTGCTCATAGACTGTACGGTAACAAATGGGCAATGATTGCTAGACTGTTTCCTGGTAGGACTGATAATGCAGTGAAGAATCATTGGCATGTGATTATGGCAAGGAAACATAGAGAACAGTCCAGCATTTACAGGAGGAGAAAGCCATCTTCTGCTTCATCTCATCAACTCCTCGCACCATCTAAAAGACCTGATGCGATCATTCTGCAGAACAATAATAATAACAATGCTTGTAGTGAATCAACAACCATCTCCAGTACCATTGATGAATCTGTCTCAACATGCACTGATCTCTCCCTCACTCCTTCAACTAAAGCACCACCACCTAGGCTATTTACTAGGTTCAGTCCTTCCCATGAAACACATAATCACAATATGGGTATGTTGATTTTTCTTAAATCTCTTAATTAATTCACATGATCAATTAATTAATGTACTTTTCGTTAAGTGGGTTTTGTTTGCTTAATTAGTTACTGAACGGTTACTTATCTTGATATATATACATGGGTCTGTTTTGCAGGTGGAAAAGAGGTGGTGGCAATGAGAAAAAATGGACAATCTGACAAGCTGTATGGTGGGAAAGTGTTGTATGAAAATGGGTCCATAGGAGTAGTTACAATTGGGGTGGACCAAAGTGGTCAGTCAGATTCAAACTCGGAAATGTCTGCAACTGAGTCAATTGGAAACAGCAGGATCGCTTCAGGCACGGGCTCAGCTGACGATGACATTAAAAATCATGGGAATGATAAAATCAATCTGCCCTTTATTGACTTCCTCGGTGTAGGGGCTGCATGAGATAGAGTCGGTTTTTGGTGTCAATTTAGACAAATCAAAGCAGTTGTTGATAACAAAGAGGAGAAACCAAAAAAAAAAAAAAAAAAAAAAAAGGGGAACTGGGTATGGTTAATTAGGTCCCAAAATGGTCCCATCATCAGCAACAGCCTGAGGTCTCATTGCTACAAATGCATGATATACAATTTAGTTACCATCAGAAGAAACAGAGAGGTAAAAAAAAAAGAGAGAGAGAGAAAAGAATAGTAAAAGTAGGTAAATAGAACAGGAGGGGTCGTAGTGAAAAATAAGAGAATATAATCGTTACTATGTAGCAAGAATTTGGTTAATGGTGGCAATGACATTTTGTAAGAGCAAAGTGAAGAAGAAAAAAGAGAGGAAAAGGCAAAGAAAAAAAAAGGGGAAGAATGTTGTTATGTTATGAAAGTAGTATTAATTGTCTCAGCATTATGGATGAATGAATCTGCCCATTTTTCATGACTTTCCAATGCTTCTTTTCTCTTTGAGACTGTGCAATGCATATGCATGGCCTTTGATTAGTTTTCATTTTTGTTCTTGTCAAGTGTCAGACTCCACCCCCGTGTTTTACATGCTCTTGCCAATATTTTTCTTTTTCTTTTTCTTTTGGTTTTATTGTTTTTGCAAACATTGGCATATACTATCCACATTAATAAAATATCTCATATTAAATAAAAATTTATCAGTAAATTAAGAAACTATCTTTAAAATAAACAAATGGCTTATAATTTAGGATAAATCTTTTTTTATATAATCATGTCATATCCATATTTTTTTAAAAATGGGAAATTAATAAAAATTATTTTTTATTTATATGAATTTTTATAATTAATATATTTAATACATAAAATTTACTACATTGCAAATATTAAATACTTTATTTATATATTATATTGAACTACTTGAATTAAATAGTTAAAAATTATATCATAATGGGTTCAACCATCAATGTTTTTTTTTTAAAAAAAATGGTAGTAATATTTTATACATTTCCTAAACATATTTTGATAACCGCAAGCATTTATTGAAGTGTTGCATGCATTTATACTTTCAAATTATTATGTGTATTTTATGCATGAATACGTGTCATTAATTCATCCTACCTTTATGCAAAGGGGAAAAAAAACTTTTTCTTTTCATATTTTGGGTTTATATTACATTCTTTTTCGTGATAAGCATGTTATATTCCACATTGATATATAAATATGCAATGAGTATAAGCAAGTTATACTTTTTTTATTATTTATGCTATTTAACGGTTATTAATTTGCCAAATTGCTTCTAAAGTGTCAAGAATTTTGTAGTTTATTAGTGCTAAAAAGTTTATTCTAAAATATTAAAAATTATGAATTTGAATTATATTTTTATTTCCGTTTAAATAAAAAAATTTCACGGCTGAAATTGATTTATGAGTTTTGATTTAAAATATAAGAAAAATCCTCATATTTATAAATTGTTAAATCAAAGAATTTTTTTTTAATGATTTGTGTGTTTATGCAAAATTAATAATAAGTGACTAACATGTTATTTTTTGGGTTAATCACTATAATATATCTGAAATTCTATTGTACTACTAGCTCTCTGTATTTTCAGTAATTAATTTAAATATTTTTAAAATTTTATTTCATTAAACTATTATATTATTATCATATAATTTACCGTTAAATGAATTAATTTAAAAAATTAAAATTCTATTTGATCCCTAAATTATAATACAATTTCGTTGTAATAATAATTTATAATATCTGTATAATTTTTATTTTTAAGATAAAAATAAGTTTACAATATATTGGTTTAAAATTGGTCATTACTCTAATATGATTATATAATCAATACTATATTAATTAGGGCTTATCATATTGATATTGATTCCATTATTAAATCTCATTAAAAAAATTTTATTGTATGTATATTATATATATATATATATAAATATATATCCATCTACTGTTTACAAGTTTTTCAGGAATTTATATATATATATATCCATCTACTGTTTACAAGTTTTTCGGGAATTATAATTATAAAATTTTATTAAAAAATTTATTTCAGCATGGCAAGTTTCTTCGAGATGCAGTGGTAATCATAAAAATTGAGTTCATATTAATATAGTAAACCCCAATTGATGTGCGTCAAATATGTAAATCACATTAATTTAGTGTCAAGTACAAATTGAGTACATATTTATATGATAAATTATAATTAGTGCGATACAAATTACATAAGTTATATTGGTATGGTAACAATTAGTAAAATTGAGTTCATGTCAACATATGATGAATTTTAATTAGTTTAGTATTGATAATATATTCCTATTGGAGTAGTGTAAATTTTATATCAATATATTTTAAAATTATTTTGATATTAAAAATAAAAATTATATATTTAATTATTATAATTATTATTACAATAAAACACAATAGATTAAAAAATTTATATCAATTTAATAAAAAATGGATGAATTTAAAATTATATTATAAGTTCAAAAATTCAATAAAACTTTTAATTTTTTCATATTGGTTCACTTAATGTAAATTAAACAGTATAAATATAATAATTTATGGAGCAAAACTTTAAAAATATTATAGTAATTGTTGAAAATATAGAGACCTAATGGCAAAATAGGTAAAACCACACTAATGTCATAATAATTAGCCCTTTTTTTTTTTTTTTTTTTGAAGATGATGTGTTTCTAATCGACTACTTATTTTTATCTTTTTTCTTTTGGTGTATATAATAATAATAATAATACATTTAATATTTTATATACTATCACGAGTCTAAATAATTTTTTGTTCACATATAAAATAAAGGCTATAATTTTTTTTTTTCATTTTAAATCTTCATATAAGATGGTTAATTTTCAACACCATAAGAAGAGAAAGTAGGGGGGACGAAGGTTCAAACCCTACTCTCCACAACAAGATGTTCGTACTTTTTGCCATTTAAGCTATTTATGGGGGACAATAAATGGTATAATTAAGTTATACTATTAAATTTTTTAGTTTGCATATTTTAATGGGACTAGACAATCTAAAACAACTCAAAACATATATAATTCATAACTAATAACACAATTTTTTTGTGTTTTAATAATAACGAATACTAATCATTATTTTAAAATGCATTTAGTTTATTTGGTAATAAATGATATTTAAAGGAATAAAATTGGAATCATGCTCTTATAAATTAACTTTGTTTTATGACACTAATTAAGTAGCATTAACTGAGGTTATACAAGCATCCATCTTTTTGTTTTAAGATATATTTGTATATTAAATCAAAGAATTGATCTATTAACATAAAATTTCACCTCAATAAGTTTTATATAGAAAGATTTCATGTTTACAATTTATCATATCAATTTTTTTTTTTATCAGCACTGGTTATAAAGTGCGAATAAAAATTAATTTTATATTCAATACTGTGTGAAATTTTCTACCTCATTCTTCTCCCACAAATTGAAAATCAACATAAAATAACACTACTTCTGTTAAAAAATATTAATTTTTATTTCAAGCTATAAAACCAAATAAAAATTGGGAACACCATGCATGTAACTTCTGAATAGAGAAATGCCCATACAAGCCGAACAAGTACCTGCTGTTATTGCCATTGTTGCAGATTTTAAAGCCACATAACTTGGTTGGGTTGGGCCATTCTAGTCACAATTACCCATTAATGCGTTTCTTGTTGGGATTTTTACACTAAAAATTAAAAAAAAAAATTAAAAATATTATAGACTTAAAAAACTTTTAAAAATATTTTTTAAAATTTATTTCTTTCAAATATAGCTTACTTTCCTTATTATTAGGATTTTCTTTTTTTTTCAGTATTTTTTTATTGATATTTTCAACTTTTTTATTTTATACTTTTTTTTCAACATTTTATTTATTTTTTTAATAATTTTTTTATTTTATACTGTTTTTATTTATTTTTTTTTCAATATTTTTTCTAACATTTTTTTCTACCGTCTTCATTTCTTTTCTCAACATTTTTTTGCTAAACATTTTT
>CATIWM010318642.1:0-12258 GCA_949671775.1 Mallotus repandus | reverse complement strand
AACCTTTAAAAGCCCAGGGTTAATATTTAACCCCTTTAATGAGTAAGTCTATTTTTATTAACCTAGCTGAGTGTAGGTTAAAGGCTTGTAACAACAAAAATGCATGCCTTTAAGAGAGCACTCTTTATTTTTTATTTCTCTACCTTCATCAGATCACTTCAATTTTTTTTTATCAAGAAGCTACCAATCATATCTATCAAAAAGGTACGAATCAATTTAAATTTTTATTTTATGATGATTTCATTGATTTTATTTTCTCTGCAATTTTTTTTATTTGTGAAAACTAGATCTTATAATATTTTTGTTACATTTTAAAATGCATATGAATATATTATTTAAATAATTATATAAATGTTTAACGTTTTAAATGATTATTTATTTATTTTTATTATTTTTAAATATTTAATAATAAATGTTATTGATTATATAATTTTTTTCTTAAAAAATGCTACATTACAATTTATCAATTACCCTTCATTTGCCAAACAAGAGTAACAACTTAATCATTACACCTGTAACTGTTATTCCCTTAAAAGTTACACCTGTAACTATTACACTCTATTTCTTTAACTCCGATCCAAACGTACCCTAATAATAATAATAATAATAATAATTGATAACCATATAGGTAATAATAGTTATTATTAAATAAATTATGAGAATCAATAGTAAATATGTATATTTGAGCACGACACAAAAATTTGGAAGGTTATAGTAAGACCGTGCCCAGGGTATGGCTGGGTTCAATAAGTCGTAAGATTGTGTCCGGGACATAGCAGCTCACGCGATTTAAAGAGTTTATTCGTACTTTTAAGTACAGTGTGTTGAGATTCATGTTGGCCAATTATTGTGATAACTGTCTTGTGGACAGCGATTGAGATTCAACATGTTGTTATAGCGAATCCAGGAGGTATTATTTGTATGCAAACAATTGTGATGAACCTTCGATGTGTCGAATGGGACCCGGCACATCGATAACAACCTGTGATTATGTGTCGAGTGCTGTTGTAATTACAAATTCTTATTTATAATGTTATAAATATAAATTCTAAGAATCGCTTAAATGCTCTTGTGCCTAAGTGCCTATGAGAACTTATGTGCTAATATGTTATTACAGGAAAATCTTATATAAAGGAAGTGAAATTTTAAACTAAATATTTTATAGGATGCCTGTTAAATTATTATGGAAATGTAAAGCATATTTAATATAAATTAAATGATTAATGCAAATTTACTTAAAATTATGATGAAAAATAACTCATCTACGTCTTTCATTTACGTTCATAACTTATTGCTCTCACCTTATTGCATATCTTCCAATTAATATTTTCTTGTATCCACTCTGCTTATCATTGTACTCAGTCTACTCACTGAGTGTTTTCTCTAGAAAATACTCACCACTCCTTTTTATAGAATTTTCTAAAGTAAAGGGTTATTATGACTAGTTGTCGGGAAGATAACTTGGTATTTTAGCAGGTGTAGCAGAATTTGTGGAGAGCTTGATGAGAAATGTTCTATTAGAATTTTTTGTTATAGAAATGTAAAGTGTTTTGAGTAGATTGTTTTGATAGTTTGTAATTCAACACTTGTATATAATTAAGAAGTGAGATCTAGATTGGTTATATATAATGGTGGAGTGCATCTATAAGTTTAAGTTGTAAGAGTTAAATAATAGTTGGATAAGATAGAAGTGATATTCCGCCACACCAGTGCTTGAGTTAGGTAGAGCTGAGCAGTGGCCATCTAGTAAAGGTATTGGTAGGGTTGGGGTGTTACACTAAAAGTATATTTTGATGCAAATTATGTAGGGTGTGTTGACACTCACAGTTCTACTATAGGTTGGTGTGCTTTTCTAGGTACTTCTCCCATCTTGTAGAAGCGTAAGAAGTAGGAATGAATATCAAAATCTTCAAATGAGGCCGAATATCAGTCTATGTCCTTTGTTAGTTCTGAACTTGTTTGGCTTCAACACCTTCTTATAAATCTTGATGTTGCTTATGTTTAGGGGTGAGTAAAAATCGCCCGAACCCGAAGTTCCAAACTGAACCCGACCTGAAGTTGAAGCACAGTTCAGTTAAGGCGGAAGGATGGCATGGTTCGGTTGGCAAATGTGTGAAATAACGGAGTTCAGTTTTTGGTTCGGGTGAAGTGATTTTGCACCTGAACCCGCCGAACTTCCAAAGTTTTTAAATATATATATGAATGACGTTGTTTATTTAGGACCTTAATATACTAACCCTACATAACCCTACCTATAAAAGCATCACATTCTCAATTTCTCTTCATTTTCTAACCCTAATCCCTCATTTCTCTCAAACTCTCTGCCTCCCACCCTTGTTCATTTCTATCATTTTGAAAACCCTACTGTCTTCACTCTTCCCTGATCATCTATACAGATCTCCAGACCTTAATCTCATTTCTTGTCTTGATTAATCTTCTATCTCCCTCACCTTTCTTTGTGTCCTCTCATATCCTTCGTTGTTTCTACTTCTACTTCTAAAACCTTCAATTTCACTTAATATAATGAAAAAGGCAATATTTTTTCTATTTTTTTGTTAGATCAAATAAGAACAAAAGTTTCTCTTCTTATAGAAACAACAACATAGCTTTGTTATTGACTTGTTTCCCAAACTAAGATTATGTAGTTCTTTGAGTGTTTTGTTATATTGTTCTTTCTTTTCTGTTTCAAATTTGAAGGGTTAGCAAGAAAGGTATTTAAAAACATGAGATCTACGAAATATTGTAATTTTTTTTGTTATTTTTTTTTATCTTTATCAAGCATTAACTTTTATTGCTTTTTATGCTCTTGCATGTATGGATCTGTGATTTTAATCACATTACCATAAGGTGGAAGCCAAAAAGTCAATAGATTTGAGTATTCTGTGACTACTGACCCTTCGATCTTGGGTGGAAAATCTTGGGTGGAGAAGAAGAAGAAAGGCATATTTATGTAAAAATTGGTTAACTTTTCAGTATTTGTTCGTAACTTTGTATTGTTAATTTTTTGAAAAATGATTTTTTTTAATTTTAGAATTTGAGTATTTCCTTTGAAAAATGATTTTTTTATTTTAATTTTATACAAATGATTTTTTTTAATTTTATAATATTTTTAATATTATAATTTTAGTTAATATTATTTAGTTAATGATTCTTATTTAGCTAATATTATAATTTTATTTAGTTAATGATTCTTATTTAGTTAATATTTTTATTTTATAATATTTTTAATTAATTTTTGAAATTAATATTTTGTTACTTATTAATGTTATTAATATTTAGTAAATTAATTTGCTTTAATTAAAATGTTCTAATATTCATAATTTATTTATATTTTAGAAATATTAATTATTATTTCTATATTTTTTAAATCTAAATATAATAAAAATAAATATTATATAATTATATAATTTTTAAAGTTTTAAAAACATGAGTTTAATGGTGCTTTTTGGTTAACGTTTCCGTTAATTATCAGGCAACGGTTGTTTGATTTTGTTTATTATTTTGTTTTATCTTTAGTTGTGACTTGTGATCATTTTATAGCAACAATTGGTTGATTGAGTTTAATAACATTGTTAATGTTAATTTGGGAAAGTTTTATAGCAACAGTTGGTTGCTTGTGTTAATTGTTTTGTTAATGTTTATTTGGAAAGGTTTTATAGCAATAGTTGGTTGATTGCGTTGATTATTTTGTTAATGATTATTTGGGAAAGTTTTATAGCAACAATTAGTTGATTGTGTTTCATTTTATGTTGTTCTTCTTTATGATGTTGTAGATGGAAACTCTAGGTGATGCCAATGGTAGTTCCACTGCTACTGGTGATCATATTAATATGGTGGAAGCATCCCAAAACACTCAGCAATAGACTAATGCTTTTGTTGAACCTGAATTTGTCCCTGCTACACAACAATAAGCTACTAAAAAAAGAAAGTAGATTGAAAGCAGATATGCAGTTTGGGAGCATTTTGAACCTATAAAGGAAGGTGAGAGGGTTGTTAAAGCTAAATGCATTTATTGTGCTGCCAAACTTAGTGTTGATTCAAAATTACATGGAACTTCATCCCTTAGGAACCATGTTATCACTTGCACAAAAAAGCCACATGATAAGGCAACTAAACAATAACTTTTAACCTTTTAACCTACATCAAATGTTTCTACTTTTGATGGTGCTCCTAACTTGGGGGTTATGGGAATCTGAAAATTCGACCAGAACTTGATTAGGACTGCTTTAGCTAAAATGATAGCCTCAGATGAGTTGCCTGTGAGATTTGTGGAAGGGGATGGGTTTAGAAACCTTATGAGTGTTGCATTCCCTCGTTTTAAAATCCCATCTAGGTGGACAGTTAATAAGGATATATTTAACATCTGTGTTAAAGAGAGACTGAATTTGAAAAATATTTTCAAATCAAACTGTCAAAGACTGTGTCTAACCACATATTCTTAGACTTCTATCCAAAGAATCAACTATATGTGCATAACTACACATTTTATAGACAATGAGTGGAAGCTCCATAAGAAAGTACTTGCATTTATGCCCGCTTCTTCACATAGGGGTGAGTTTATTGCTAAGGCACTAAAAAAATCATTACTTGAGTGGGGTCTGAAAAATATTTTTACAATCACTCTAGATAATGCTTCTTCTAATGATACTGCCATTTCAGTTTTTAAAAGAAAATTATTGAGTTGGGGAGTGAGTAGCATTAAAGTTAAGTATTTGCATATGAGATGTATGGCTCATATTCTAAATCTGGTTGTGAATGAGGGCCTTAAGGAATCAAGCATCTCTATAAGAAGGGTGAGGCAGGTGGTGAGGTACATAAGAAATTCACCATCTAGATTAAGAAAATTCAAAGAATATTCTGAATTAATTGGTATTGAATCTAATTGTGGTCTGTCTCTTAATGTGCCAACCCGGTGGAATTCCACCTACTTCACTCATCTGCTTGCATATATGAAAAAACATTTAAAAAATATGTAGAAAATGAATAATCTTTTAGATCAGACCTTGGTGATAATATGCTTGACTATGATGATTGGCAGTGTGCACGCAATCTGGTTAAGTTGTTAAAGACTTTTAATGATATGACTGTGAGAGTCTCTGGTTCACATTATGTCACTTCAAATAACTTTTTTTGTGAGCTTACTGATTTATTTTGTATACTGTATGACTAGAAGGAAATTGATGATTTGTTTGTTAGGTCTATGGGACTGAATATGAAAAATAAGTTTGATAAATACTAAGGAGATCCAGATAAAATGAATTAGCTTATTTTTCTTTCAAATGTTCTGATCCTCAGTACAAATTGGACTATTTTCAATTTTCTTTGACTACTATTTATGGTGATCTGATTGGTGGGAACTTGTTCACAAATGTTAAAGCTGCCTTATATGAACTGTACGATGATTATGTGAATGATGATAAGTCTGTAAATGAATTTGGTGCTCCAAACAATGCTTTGACTATGACTGGTGGAAGCCAATCTACTTCTGTTCCTGATGTGCAATCAAGTGGGAAGTCCTTTTCGATGTTAAAAGTAAGGTTCAAGCAGTAGAAGTTGGAAGCCAGATTGGGTGGAAGCAAGAAAAGTGAGCTTGATTCTTTTTTATCTGAGTTATGTGTTGAAATTATTGAAGAGGGAAAGTTTAATATTCTTAAATGGTGAAGGTTAAATGCAGAAAGATTCCCTTTTCTTTCTAAAATGGCTTGTGATATTTTGGCCATCCCAATTTCAATGGTTGCTTTAGAATCTGCTTTTAGCACTAGTGGACGAGTCCTTGATGCCTTCAGAAGTAGTTTATCCCCAAAACTTATTAAACATTGATATGCATTCAAGATTGGATTAAAAATCCAAATATTTCTCTGTCTGTTAAAGAAAACCTTACTGAATTAGAAGAGTTTGAAAAAGGTCAGTCATATGAGACAATTTACTGCTTCAATTTCTTTATCTTTTTTGAACTTTGATTCTTCCTTCTTTTTTCTAATTCTCTTCTTTTATTTTATTGCCAGACCTCCCTCCAGTTGGCATGTGTTCTGCAATCACTTCAACTGTTGGATCTTGATCTTCACTACCTTTTATCCTGTTTTGATTTTGCTGACTACTTAGTAACACACTTTCTAAACTTCATTTTCATTTCTTTTTCACAGTTTTTGCTCGTTGTTTGCCTGCTGCTTTGGGGGTTATTTCTCTGTTGCATTTGGTGATCATTTTGTGACTTCATATGCTATGCAATTTGTGAACCTGAGCTTGATTGTTTGCATTTTGTTATGATAATGAGTTTGTGACACCTGTGTGCCTTATTTATGTTATTAATGTGAATTACAAATTGGTTAAACAGTTGCCGGGGTTTTTGATAATGCTGAATATAAACCCTCATGTGGCTTTTCAAATTTGGCCAACTATTTATGGAGTTAAGGTTTGCAACGCAGATATGTAGTGCTTGTGTTAGTTTTAGACCTCCAATGAGGCAATGATGAAGCTTCCACCAATTTCTAACAATTGGTTGGTTGCATGCAATGTTGTGTTTCTTAGGTAGCAAATGGTTTCCAGTTTGTTGCCAGATATTTAGTTTGCATTCATCCAATGACATGAAAATTTAATTCTGAGCCTCATTCGTTTTATTTCTTTAATTTGTGTGTTTTACTTATTTGCTTCAGTTGATCTTTCTTTGCCATCTCTTTTTTTCCATCTTTCACTTCTTTTGTGCATCTGTGAATACACACAATCTGTCTGCCTTTATTTTTGGTTTGAGTAGGCTTCTTAGTCAGTCTCATACTTAGGCAAATTCCCATTGTTTTTGTTGTTAAGGAAATTATTTTTTTTGTAAATGGCAGAAAGTATATTTTTTGTATATTTTTCATAGCCTCAAGAAATAGGAGCTATCATCTATGAATACTTAATAGCAATTAGAAACTATAAACCAATGACTGAGAAGTTAGGATATTTTTTGTATATTTTTGGTAAATTTTGCATAGCCTAAAGAAATAGTTTACAAAATGGGACTGTATGTAAAGGGTTGGACCCTTAAGTTGTAATGGGCTCGGCCCAATTTATTATAAAATAGTAAAATTTTTATTTGGATCTTTTAAATATCAGGCCCAATCTAATGAGGCCCAACCCATTTCTCCGAACCAACCATATCCAATGTCTTCCGGTGTTCGACCCCAAATATTTCCGTTTCTGACTTCACTCAATTCGGTTACCATTTTTTCCCTTCTGAACCCGACCAGATTCTGCTCTGAATCTTCCGACCCACCTGATGCACAGTCCTACTTATGTTGAATCTATTCATCTTTTCGGTGATGATACTAGTGCTATTAGCATTGTTACTAATCCAGTCAATTGGGAGAGAATCAAACACATTAAGCTTGATTGCCACTACATTCGAGAATTGGTCCACGATAAAGTTCTTCATTTCATTCATGTCTCCTCTCACGATTAAGTTGCTGAATTGTTCATTAAGCACATGTCCTTTGCACACCATGAATATTTTGTTAGCAAATTGATGCTTATTGATGATTATCATCAATTTGAGGGGGATATCAAAAGGAGGAGAAAATCTTACCACAAATTAAGAAAAAAAAATATCAATTAATATTTTGGGATTCTAATTGTATATATTTCCTGTTTTATTATTTCTTGATTAACTAAGTTTACCAAGTACAGATACAAACTTTGTATATAAAATACGTCTATAATATTTATAAAGAGATATACAAAAACGTTAATTTTTCATTCTTTCTCTTTTATGATATTATCATGAACGTCACATTTTTACTTTGTATCCACTTAATTTTAGTTTTGAGCATTTTTGACTTGATATGCACTTGCAATTATGCTTTATTGGCCTTGATGAACTTAAATGAAGTATGATTATTTTTAAAACAATATCATGTTATTTATTTTCTCATTTATTAATTTTTTTAGGATTGATGAACCAAATGAGTGATTTCGGATTAAGATCTGTTTGACTACATCAACAAGAAATTGTGCGGACTAATTGGCTATTTTTTCTTTATTTAATTTACAATTTAAATAAAAACTATAAATTGATACTTGAACTTTTGAAATTTTGAAATTTTTTCTCTCTATGTTAAATGTTATTTTTTTAGTATCCTGTTGCAAAGCTTGGGTAAATTTTCTAGCATTATATAAAAGTAATTCTAAGAATAATAATATTAACATTAAAAATATTAAAAGAGTACTGTATAATTGTTAAAATAAAAAATTTATGAAAATTTTAATAAATCAATATATTATAACTCTATTAGATTTATAATATCATATTGTTGTATAGATAAAATAATATCTTTATTATTTCTAAAAAATTTATCAAATTAAAATTTAGTAAGATTTAAATAACTTAATTAAAATATTTTACTTTCAGTAATTAACTAAAATTATAATTTAGAAAATAGAATATATAATTTTTTGAGAGTAGCGTCTATATTATATAAATAAAATTTTAATTTTATAATTTTAATTTTTTTATCAAAATTTAATAAGAAAAGAGTTAAAATTAAATTGATTAAAATTTTTATTATCTAACTATTAAATAAAATTAGAAATACTGCATGCAATTATTTTTAAAGTAGAGAATAATATGAAGAGGACAAACAATTGGTGCGCCGGTTGCATGAAGAAAGTATAACTAAGGGCACATCTGTCGGTAATTGCTCTTGTAGATACATTCGATGAGTTTATTCTGGAGATAGGACTGTAGCTGGTAAATTTTGAGCTGCTGAAGGTATATTCTAACTTCATCGTTTCATTTTATTTTGTAGATGGCTGATTATTTTGCTTTTGCGGATGGAATGAACATTGCAGACGACGAGCAATCGGAGTCGCTTGGGCTAGATTTGGATGTTACGGACTTGACCTGGGAGGAAGGGGATCTTAAGGTTCATTTTAATCCGCCCTCAACAACTGCTGAGGATTTGGCAACTTTTCCAGTCCAGGTGGTGGCTACCGAGATCGCCGAAGTTTCAAGAAAACATACGCGAGAGCCGGATCTGGATGAAGAGAAGCTGATAGAGGGGAGCGGGTTATTCATCAAACGTCCCCAGATCCCTGGATGTCTGGACATGAGGAAATTCATCCTCCAAAGGATGAATCCTCCGAGCATTCAAAATGCTTAAGTTTAGGATCAATATGCTAAGTCCTTGCGTCTTCAAAAGGATATACTGTAGTTGATGGACTTGGATAAGGACGAGTTTCCTGATGCTCTAATTGCATAGACACTGGAGGTACCTGTTCTGAGCCTTTAGACTTGCATTTATTTTTAAGTTTTTTGAGACTTAACATTTTTCTTTTCAGCTGACACAAGGGTTATTGATGTGGAAGGACAACCAATACTTTTTGAAGAGTGAAAACAATTTGAAGGAACAAAAACTTTGTTCCATTGAGCTGGAATATAAGAAAAAGCTTGATGCAGCAAGGTGTGCTTTGAAGATTGCAGAGATAGAGAAGGCTAAGGGGAAGTCCGAAGTTGAGTCTTACCAAAAAAAGATTTAAGAGCTCGAACAAACCCAGGTCCAGCTGACCAAAAGAATTGAAGAGCAACATGCCGACTTGGAAGCTTTGAAGAAAAAGTTGGCTGAAGAGAAGGATGCCCAAAAAGCAAACTTGAAGTTTTACTGGGAAATGGTAAGCGGGTTTCTCAAAGCCTACAAGTCTGAGTCCAAGAGGGTACTGCTTGCTCAGCACGGTGACCTGGACTTCTCTGAGCTGGAGAAATTAACATCTAATGATCTGGCCAAGCTAGCTTTTGAGGCAGAAGCTGCAAAGAAGTCTACTCCTCAGTGGCAAAAAGACCTAAAAGCTTCTGAAAAGAAGGTTACTGCTGCTAAAGGAGCCACCTCCGAGCAATCGACTGAGCCTGAAGTCGCTGGAGAGAAGTCATCTGCTACTATTGAAATAGCTCAAATAACTAAAAATCAATCTTCTAAGGACCCAAGTCCAGTGTCTGGTGGTGTTGGGTTGCCCCTGAAATCCGGGGCTAATGTAAATATTGAATAGTTTTCTTCTTTTTTATTCTTTTTTTTAATGATTAATATAGAAATATTTTGGGAAGTAATAAAAAGAGTACTTTTATTTCATCAGAGTATTCCTTGAGTACAATTTCCTACTGCTAGTAGTTTCTTAGGCTATCTGAATTCTAATAGCGAGGCAGCTCCTTTCTTTTTGCATCTTTAATTTTGTATGCACCCTTAGTAGATTTTTCTGTAACTTGATAGGGACCTTCCCAATTTGGTCAAAGCTTTCCTATTTTGGAACTTCCTTTGCCAACATCGGCTCTTCTCAACATAAGATCTCCAACTTTGAATTACTTAGGTTTGATATATTTGTTGTGATATCTGGTGACTCTTTGTTTTTGAGCTTCTAAGACTATAGAAGCTCCCTTATTTCTTCAAGTAGGTCCAAGCATATCCGAGCATTGAGGTTATTAATGTTCGGATCTAGATTCCTAGTAACTCGGTAACTTGATGATCCGATCTCTACGGGTATCACCGCATCCATTCCTAAGTTAATCTGAAGGGGGTTTCCCTAATTGAGCTTTTGGGTGTTCTTCTGTATGCCCAGATGACACTGTTGAGTTCATCAACCCAGTTCCCTTTTTTCTCGTCTAACCTCTTCTTCAACCCTTGTATAATGATTCTGTTAGTGACTTCTGTGTGTCCATTTATTTGAGTGTCAGCAACTGAAGTGAATCTGAGCTTGATGCTCATATCTGAGCAAAATTATTTGAACTTCTCATTGTTAAACTGCTTCTTATTATCTATGATTAGTGTATGTGGTTTTCCAAATTTATAGATTACTTCTCTCCAAAAGAAGTGTTGGATCCGAGCTTCTGTGATTGTTAGAACAACTTCAACCTCTACCCATTTGGTGAAGTGATCATTGGCCACAATTAAGAATTTCTTCTGGGATGTTAAGACTGGAAATGGTCCTAAAATATCCATTCCTCATATGGTAAAGGGCTAAGGACTTCCAATCGGGTGCTGAGTGTTGGAAGGTTTATGATTTAAGCAAGCAAACTATTGGCATTTAGGACACTTTTGGATGAGTTATTATGCATCTTTGGATATACTTAGCCAATAATACCCTTGCAATAATGCCTTTCGGACTAATGAGCCTTGGGCTTCGTAAGCCCCACATATTCCTCCATGGATCTCTCTCAGTACATAGTCACCTTCTTCATGGATTAATGAGAGTGTCAGAGGTTGTTCCTGGGGGAATCGGTCTGAGTATCAGTCGTTGGCAGTAGGCTAGATGCCATGTTTGAGGTTGCTTAGCTCGATAGATTGGTGATGGTTTTGATTCAAAAGCTCCCCACAAATGGCGCCACTTGATAACTTGATTTTTGAAACCTCCAAGTCTAGGTCTTACAAGTGATCAACAAGAGTAAGGTAAGGTGTGGGACCTCTCCTACAAACCCTCTGATGCCTAAGTGAGGGAGTATAGATAAAAAGAGTTTAGAGAGATAAAGAGAGAGTAATAAGCTAAAGGAATAGAATGAATCATATGAGGGGAATGTGAAGAGTATTTATAGAGGTGAAGATGCTCAAACCTGAGAGGAATAGGATTCCTCTCCTATGTAGGATTTGTGCCTTAAAAGAGGTATTTCCTTCTTGTTCTGGGACTTATGTCTTCCTAATGAAGGACTCCTTTATTAATCTTCATTTCTCTGCAAGTTACCTCTATTTAGGAAAATAATTTATTAATTAAATAGGAATATACATGTGGGGTATCATTGAGGGATATATACAATTTTGATCTCCATAGTTTTATTTCATGGCAAATCCAATTTTGTGATTTTTTTTTGTAATATTTAAGTACATGTATGTTATATTTCTTATACGTTAATGTCATTTTAAATAATATCATTTAAAATTTATACTTTAGAGTGTGTTTGGTATAAATGAATTCCATAAAATTTTATGGAATTCATTTGCAAATCCAAATGATGTATGTTTGGTGTAGGAATAACGACATTTGCAAGCTTGAAAGTAATACACCTTTTACAATTAAGTCTTGAATGTTCAATTTGTAACATTTAAGTTTTCTAAGTTATTAAAATTTAACCGTTAGTCATATCAATTAAATGTAATAGCAGCAGCTGACGTAGCAGCAATTTTTGCCACTCTATTGTCCATGTCAGCTCCATGTGGACTGACAGGCCTCTTAGTCATTGCCTATGTGTCAATTCTTCTTCTTTTTCTTAAATTCTTTTCTTAATTTTCTTTTTCTTCTTCTTCTTCT
>CATIWM010318595.1:0-14568 GCA_949671775.1 Mallotus repandus | reverse complement strand
GTTTGGTGAGTGTTAGAATAGAAATTCTTATTCTTCTATTTTTTGGGTTTAGAAAAAGGGAAGTGAGGTTATATTCTAAAGGAATTGGTTTAAGTGTTTAGCCATTAAAACACTTGGGAATTTGGTTTTAGTGTAAGCCTTCAAAACACTTGTGAATCGATTTTTGAGTGAGCCTTGAAAACTCAAGTTGGAAGGTTTGAGTTGAGCCTAAAACTCAAGTTGTAAAAATCAATCTAAGGGAATAAATTGTAGTGATTCAAAATCCTATCTTGGGGATAAGTTAGGTGGAGACGTAGGATTGTTAAGAATCCAAACTCCTTAAATACTTCTGTTCATCATTCTTCTTTCTCAATATTTTTTCATTTTTGCTTATTTGTTTTTAAGTTTTGATTTTTGTTTGATAGCCCTATTCACCCCCCTCTAGGGCATTTTCAAGTTTGGATTTAAGGACGTTGTGCCTCGAATGCATTTTTTACATGCTTTTTCATGGATTGGTTGCCTTAAGGTTAGATGAATGTTCAATTAGGGTTTAATGAAATTGCATGTAATTAGGGAATAAGATAGTAATTAATAAAATAAATCTAAATGAACGCAAGACTAAAAGAAGTTGGTATTCCGTATCCAGAACTCCTGGTTATAGTGCTAGCTTATATTAGAGAATCGAGTTACCACCACTTTCGATTTGTCCCAGTTATTACTCTGGGAGGTGACTCCACATCTCCACGCCATGTCTTTATGACAGTGGTTAGTGTGTTCCTTAGAGTCCTGAGCTCAAACAGTGTCGCAGTTGTAATAAACTTGGGCTCGCGCTACAAGAATTATTTGATGAATCCTCCAATCTTGTAGCCACCGAGGTAGGGTAAGCCTTTAATTCCTTATCTGGCAATTGAAAAGGATGTGATTTGTGCAATGCTAGCTCAGGAAGGAGAAGGAAAAGTTGAGCATGTAGTGTATTATTTGAGCAAGAAACTTTTGCAGTTTGAAGCCAATTATAGCTTGGTGGAGAAGACATGTTTGGCTATGATTTTGGGCAACCAAAAAACTTCGTCATTATTTCCAATCCTATAGAGTACAAGCAGTCTCTAAGCATGATCCTCTCAGGTATCTCTAACAGACTCCGTCACTCACAAGAAAATTAGCTAGATGGTTGGTCCTGCTTACCGAATTCGACATAGACTATATGAAAAAAAGGTGATAAAAGGAAGAGTTGTAGCAGACTTCTTTGCTCAAAATTTAGTAGATGATGGACAAGAATGGGAGCTAGAATTCCCAGATAAGCACCTAGGGGCAATAGAGATCCAGACGTGGATAATGCACTTTGATGGAGCAATCAACAACAGAGGAGCAGGCGTTGGTGTAATTCTGGTCTCACCATAAGGAAAAATGATTCTGATGGTAAAAAATTAAAATTTGAAGTCACCAATAATCAAACTGAATACCAAGCTTGCATCTTTGGTTTGGAAGCACTCCAGAATATAGGGGTAGAGGAGGTTACAATGTACAGAGACTCTATTCTAGTGGTAAAATAGATCTCCAAAGAATGGAAAGTGAGAGAAGACAAGTTGAGATTGTACTGGGACTACTCGGCCACACTTCTATTATCTTTCACTCAATGTAAATTCGTGCACTTACCACAGGAAGAGAATCTGATGGCAGATGCTTTAGCTACTCTAGCTTTAATATGGGAAGGAGGAATACAGGCAGAAGTCAAGCCACTTATCCTAGTGAACTCCTGAACTCCCTGTTATAAAAAAATCACAATAATGTTGATCAACCCTACGGAGAAGCCCTAGTTTCAGGATTTACAGCATTATTTAGAAGTGAGACAGTTTCCTGATGATGCCGATAGGAAAGAAAGAATGTCGCTGAGGATGCTATCTTGGCAATTCATCAGTCATAATGGGATGTTATATAAAAGAATGCCAACTGGAGTGCATTTGAGATGCATTGATAAAGACGAGGCCTTGAAGATCATGGAAGCAGTTCACAAGGGTGTATGTGGACCACATATAAACAGAACAGTCCTAGTTAAGAAAATAACTCGTCAAGGGTATTTCTAGCTGACAATGGAGACAAATTGCATGAAATATATAAAGAAATGCCATAACTGCCAAGTTTATGGTAATGTGAGCCATCTACCTTCTATGGAACTTCAGGGGTTGACTTCTCCATAGCCATTCGCAGTTTAGGGGATTGATATCATTGGAGAGATAAGGCCAAAGGCATCTAATGGTCATCGCTATATTATAGTAGTAATCGACTACTTCTCTAAGTAGGTTGAAGCAGAATTATTCACGATTATTAGAGTAAGACAGATGGTGAGGTTTATAGAAAATAATATAATTTGCAGATATGGGTTGCCTCACCATGTCATCATTGATAATGGTGTTCAATTCAGGGCGAAAATGACCACCTTATTAAAGGAATATAAGATTGAACATCATAGATCATTTCCTTACAGACCGCAAGCAAATAGGGTAGTAGAAGCTGCAAATAAGAATGTAAAGAGGATCCTGGCCAAGATACTAGAGAACTACAAGGACTAGGCAAGCTACATGTAGTTCGCATTGTGGGGATATAGGACCACTGCCAGAACATCGATGGGAGCTACTCTGGATTCTCTGGTGTATGGATGTGAATTTTTGTTACCGGTGGAGGTCAAGATTCAATCATTAAGGGTTCTCTTGGAATAAAAAATCCTTGAGTATCAATGGGTAGAAAGCCGATTGGCACAACTGATGCTGCTAGATGAAAAGAGAATGAAGGCCATGTATCACTCTCAGTTGTATCAGAAAAGGATAACCCGGGCTTATAATAAGAAGATTAAGCTAGGTAAGATCAAAGAAGGTGACTTGGTGTTAAAGCTCACTAGGCCAATCATGACTGATCCGCGGGAAAAGTTTAAGCCAAACTAGGAAGGTCCGTATCAAGTGAAGAAGCTATTTTCCAAAGGTGTTGCTACCCTGTCTGACTTAGAAGGAAATGAGTTCAGGGAGCCCATTAACCTAGATAAACTCAAGAAGTACTTCCTGTGAAGTCTGGCTAGGAAGAAAACCTCAAAAAGAGGTTGCCTGGGCAAAAGTTAGAGACGAAAAATGAAAATTAAAAAGTCCTGTTGGATTAAAAATCTTAAAAGAGATGATCCAGGCAAAAATTAAGGACATGTAAAAGGAGAGAGAGAAAAAAATAGTTAGTTAGAAAACTTGTAAAGGCAAGCTAACTAACAACAAGAGATATGTAAGAAGCAAAATGTATAGTCACTTTGTGCTTAATTTAAATGGAATGGATTTTCTTTATTATTGTTGAACATTGTATTAAGTGCTTGTTACACACTGCTTAATTAAAAAGGAAACTCCACAAAAAAAAAGCAATTAAGACTAGATTATATAAGCTAATTCTATCTTCTTCTCTTTTGAACTCCTTGGGCGCTCGATGCTTGTAATGCCCTTGTCCTTCTGTTTATAATGAATTTATCTCTTTCCATTTGTCGTAATTGAATCCATGCTTTGTACTGGTTGTCAGATGACTGATCTCCGTTGTAGTCGATATACCTATGAATGGTCCTTTGAGGCCAAGTTACAATTAGGTTATCTAGGAAGTTCTGAGTGAGAGGCCCCAATTCAAACTCATGCACCAGCTCTAGATTCATCTATTTCTATCAAAATTGCCTACAAAGCTGAGCAGAATTGTAGAAAGTGGCAAAGTGGAGACCGGCTAGGGGAACACAATAGGTATAAGAGCCAGTGGTCACATGCTGCAACCTCCACCAAGGGCATATCCACTGAATCAGAGTGTCAGGAAATTTGGATAACCAACTTCGAATATCTTCTAAGATGTGGTGAAGTCTTCTTGTACGATAGTGTTTGGCTTTTATAATGGGCAATGTCTGGGAGGTTTGAGCAACCTTAACTTTTCATGGAACCAGGCTTGTAAAGATGATGAATGGGTAAAAATGACAGAAAAGCAATAAGTGGAAAGAGAAGAAGAAAGAAGTTAACCTCCAGCAGTAGGGGACTCCCTGAGAATTGTTTAGTTTTAAAGAAGTTGTCGAGCCCAATGATAGTATCCGCCAAGATAAGAGGAAAGGGATTAAAGCTTGATTCCACTTGATCCAGAATGTGAAGAACCTTTGAGTCACAGTTGCTAGAAGGGGAAACCAACAAAAATTGCGTATATAAGCAGAGAGCAATCATTCGAGGCCGGTAAACCTCCTTATTATTCATAGTTGCAATAGCTTTCGGGAAAGATTCCAATAGAACTACAGCCCCAAAAATATGACGGAGAGAAGATTATGGAGAAAAGTTGAAATGTCAAGCCATTTAAAGTTGAACAGAGTGCAAATCAGGAATCTTCAATTGAGGGGTCACAATTTGACAAGTAGAATCTATATGGCAACCCAGAATAGCTCCAAATTCTTTAGGCATGGGGCATATTTCGAAAGAATTGAATCGAAAGACATGTTTTTGAGGATCCCATAATTGAGCCACAGTGTGTAAGAAAGAGAAATTGATCTTTCTAACATGTAAAGATCAAAAAGTAAACAAGTGAAACAACTCCATTTTTGCCCATGTGTAGCCATCTAGGCTTTTTAGGACTGACTGCAACTGTTTGAGGCTGCTTTCTGTCATTTTTCAGAGGTTAGGTGCATTAGAAATGAAAAAATGGAGTTTTGGGGGGAGGGAGGTGGAGTGTTATGTGTGGTTTTTATAAAAGAAATTAAGGCTACAAAAGGGAAACCTATAGAATCGAGGTGCTAAGGCTATATAAAGACGTTTTAATATTATCTCTTTACACAGAGATAATGCCCCAATGAAGTAGCAACACGTCATCAAGAAGTAAGAAATCATTACCCTTCGTTGTTGTGTCACATACATCAAGTGGTCCCACTAGGCCTCAATCAATCAATACATATACTCTCCCTGGTCTCAAGGTATATGCATAATTTGTGAGCTATTACTACTAAACTTTTTTGTCAAGATAATTTAAAAGTAAAAAAAAGTGAATTTGAAAAAGAAAAAGGTGGAAAAGGAGTTTATATATAAAAGAGAAGAAGGGTAGAAAAGGGAAATCTTATGGAGGAAGAAAAAGAAAAGGGGAAGGTAGAGAAGCCCAAGATTGGCCTATCAAGTACATATTCTTAGAAAAAATGATAAAGAATTTCTTTCCACCTCTTGGAGGTACCCCAAAATTGATACTGGAGAGTTAAAGATATTCTGATCGAAGCATCAACAACAGGAGTGTTTGGTCGGACAATGAATCCCTGAAGTACACTTCACGTTTATGAGTGATGACTCGGGTAAGAAAAATTCGGGATCACGTTTGTGAGTGATGACTCAGGCCAAGAAATCCCGGGATCGCATTTGTGAGTGATGACTCGTCTTTATTTTTATGAATGTCTTGTATTATTTGTAATTAATGCTGTGAACCACACTTAATTTGCATTTAATTGGACTAATGTGCAAATTTGGAATAAATTATAGAATTTGACAATTGATTGAAGCTAATTGCAATTTGCATGTAAATAAAAGAAATAATTAAATAATTAAAGGTAATAAAACACAAAACACAAACAGAGGCCAACCATAAGGTTGGATGGGCATTCCAAAAGCCCATACCCAGTTTCCGAATCCAATCTTTGAGAATGGCTGCTGGGACCCTACGTAAAATCCAGTTGTTGTAAAGTGTGTCCTGGGTTTTATCCGGGTGGCGACTCCATCTCTGATTTGGACTTAAAGTTCATGTTGTATTTCCTAGCAAGCCCTGAGCCCGCATAGTGCCGTGGTTGCCAACATTTGGGCGCGCGCTGAACCACGCCGCCTACAATATTATATTTTCAAAATAAAATGTTATAACGAAAAAGAACATCATAATTAAAAGAGATTATATAAAAAATATTTTATAATTCTTCAAAATTTAAATATTATATTTTCAATATATTTTTTAGTTTTTTGTACGAAATTTTAATTAATTTATTGTGAATAAATTCTTATAATATAACTGTTATAAATAATGGATACCAATGCATACCTATACATCACCAAAAAATAGTGATAGATTTTCCAACAAACTCAAACTTTTTATAACTGTTATCTTAACCTTTATTTTTTTATCATTTTTTTGGGTACATGAAAAAAAATTATATTATAACAATTTATTTACAATAATTTAAAAAATTATGAAAAATAGTAGTATTACTATAATTTTTTATTTTATTTTAGCATTAACTTGTTTGTTTATTTTAAAATTTAAAATTATTTAACTATGTATATAATAATTTAAAATATTAGAAATTAAAATAAGTAAATTTATTTTTTACCAGTAAAAAATTTTAAAAATGATATAAGTGTTAAGAAATAAAAAAAAATGGTATGACTGTTAGAAATATAAAACATTAGGGACCAAAAGGAACCTTTAGGGTTTAAAACTTCAAATTCTTGAAATTTAAGGGTCTAAATATACAAAATAAAACTTTAGGGACCTAAAGCTAAAAAGCTGATAAACTTAGGGGTCTCAGAATGGGTTTTGTGAAAAAAAGAAAAACGTCAACTTTAATACAACCAGAAATATTATCTTAAATTTTCATAATATTTGGATCAATTTTATAAAAAAGCTCATTTTATTTTTAACTAAATCTTAATTTATAATAAATTTTTATCAATAAAATATGTTTGACTTAAATGGATATTTTATTAAATTTATTTAAAAAATTATATATTTTATTATATTGTATTTATCATAAATTTAAGAGTCAAAATAATTTTGTTTGTTAAAAATATCCTTTTAAACTAATATTATATGTTCTCTCAAAAAAATTATATTATATGTTAAAAGCATTTTGGAAAATAAAAATGATAAGGCGTAGCATTTTAATCTAGTAAAAATAGATTTAAAATTATAGAATTTATTTCAAAATTCTAATTATTCTACAGTGTTTAATTTATTTTAAGACAATTCTATAAATTTTAAAAATTGGAATTGCAAATGACTTCAATAAAACTATCATTTAAACTATACATACTAAACTTGTATTTATAAATAAATTCCATAACAATTGTATAAAATTCATTCATATTAAACACATTTTATAAAGTTCATTCATACCAAACACATTTTAAAAAAATAAACCCATAAATTTTTTAAACATAGCTCAAATGACCGCTTATTTAATGTTTACTTTACATTAAAACCTAAATGATTTTTGAAACCACGGAAGCTACTAATTTGATAAAAAATTAATCTTTTATTTTGACTCAAATAAATTTTAAATTTTTTGAATTTAACATGTTCATTAGTTCATTATCAATTTATTTCTTCTTTATTTGTAAAATTTTTCTAAGATGTAAAATCATACTCAAAAAAAATATTTTATCCTTTAAAATTATTTATTTTAGAAAATATATTATTTAAATTTATTTTTATATTATAATACTTTTCTAAAAAATAAAAATTTTTGCACTCAAGTATCTTTTTTAAAGAATATAAATATATATTTTAGGATAATTTTTACCAATAATATTTTCAATGAAAATTTTACACTTTAAATAAATTTGGCCAATAATTTATATACTTTAGAAGTGTAAAATTTACTTAAAAAAACATCTTAGACATTATATTATTTATGTTTAAGAATTGCACTCTAAAACTATTTTCTTAAGATTAAAAGTATATAATTTAGAATAAATTTGATTGATAATTTTTTCAATAATAAATTTTACATTTTTACATAATTTTGGGTGGTAATTCTTACACTTTGAAAATTATGCTTTAGAAAATTAGTCATATACATTGTATAATAAATAATTTTAAAGAATAATACTATATTTTTAAGAATGATTTTACTCTTGAAAATAAATTTTTCAAAATAAAAAAACCAAATAATAAAAAAAATAAATATATTGAATTTTAAGAATATCTAAAATTTAATTGTATTAAAAATAAAAAATTAAGGATTTTTTTTACCTTTTTGCAATCTAAAAACCAGACTTTAATGTCTGATAAGTAGGCCATTAAATAAAAGGTTATTTTAAAGACTTTTATTACAGTGCAAATATTTGCATACATGCAAATGTTAATTTTACCTCATACTATAGGTTAGTAACTGCCTATTGTAGGTAATGTTAAATGATTATTCCGTAATGTATAAAAAATTTCTTTGTTTTTCCAAAAAAAAAAAAAATTATTGCTGATTTTTTCCTTCAACCCAATCATTTTCACATCATTGCTCCTGACTCTTTCCCACCCACCACAATTGTCGCTCTAAATACAACCTTACTAATGCTGTCAATAGAATCAAATTCAATTCCAGTAGAGCCACCTTGAGCTTCAATTTTCCTGATCTCATCATCTAAATCTAGTGCTAATCTTATAATTATTGCAAAATAGGCAGATTATTCCAAGAATCAAAGAGAATCAATTGTTGTTACTAACGTATAGAACTAATGGGACCAGCGCTTCGACTCCACAGAAAGTAAATCAATTACATATAACTTAATGTGAAACAATCATAAGTCATATAAACCAACTAGAAAAGTTACCTGCACTTTATAGTGGGATGCTAAATGTTTTTTTAAATGCAACTTGAAATAAAGAAAAAATAATAAATTTATTTACACAACTCCTAATAAACAAAGTCCAACACAGCATAACATCAAATTACTCATCTAGTTCATCAGTCCTAAAAAAAAAAGTGAATTTGTAAATATGATTGACTTGTAAAATGACATAAAGAAATAGTCTTTAGCAAAAAAAAAAAAAAAAAAAAGAAAAAGTTAACAGTTCATCAATTAAATGCAATTTTTTTAGCTGATTAAATACCTGAACTAAAATTTTTGCAAAATTTTCTTTAAGAGAGATCGAACAAATTAGAGCTTCCTATAAGTTATCAAACTAAAGACATCATAAAATCTCAAAACATAAGTCACAATAGACGTAAAAAATAAATCTAATAATTCATATAATCCCGCAATGAGATGGTATCAGCAAGTATTTAATGAATGTTGTATTACCATCAATTTTCACTTAGAATATCACCAGAGATGCGTGAGACTACTTTTTGTAAAGCACTTGCTGCATGTAAATGTACTTTTTTTTTATTTTATTAAATCATGTAACAATGAAAACTTATGAAAAATGCAGTAATCATGATTCTAAACTGCGTTGGTGATAGCTAACTTTGGCCTAATATAACCTTTACGTCAAAAAGAAGATAATTTAGTGTGTAGCTACAACCAAGGAAGCGCTGGCTGCTCTTTCCACAAACAATATAACAAAGATGATTACTAAATTAATGTTATGTCCAATTCCCAAGCACAACAGATAAAGGAAGGTATACCTGAGTATAGAACAATCAACCGTCATTCGCAGCTAATTTGCTAAATTATTACAGCCATCAAATGGTTTTCCCAACATAGATGAACTTGCCAAGAATTAGTTTACTTTCCGCGAATCAAAGCATATTTATCTTATATGTTATAGCCACAACTTAAGCAGTTGAAGATTATGATTATAGATGGTTAAGATAATCATACAGGAACATTAAATCTGCAAACCAATAGTTGTTTAATAGGTTCTAAAAGCTCTACATCATCATGCTCTCCCATCACCGTAATGTAGATTAAATGAAGCCATAACCTAAATAGCTAAATCCTAACTCAAAATTCCATGAACTAGTCTGATATGAAGCTCATTTGAAATGAATCATTCAACAAAGTTCTTACATAAATGTTCCAGCAACTGCAATTTTTTCTTTATAATATGAAAGAATTGAATTCAAGCAATTATGACTTTTCACAGCATGAGAATTGAGTCGACTAATTCTAATTGAATTCAACACAATTGGATAGAACATAATCATTCGAATTTAAGAATATCAAATTTATCAGATTAAATACCACGAATTCAAGCGACAATTAGGCTTAAAATTGAATAAAAAAAAGAAAGAAAAGAGAAACAAAAAAAGAGTTGAAAGGTAACAATTTCAATTAGCATTATCAGATTAACTATTAGCAAAGGCTCTAACACCATCTTGTGTAAACTCTAAACAGGTGATTATTGAATTGCTTCTCATAAAAGTAGTCTCTAAATGCCAATGCCATTTCTATCTTTCTTGATTCAATAAACAACCACAAAAGTCAGAATGCTGCACTCACATGTTTCAACATTTCAAGATCAAATTTCTTCTTTAAAGGTTAAATCTTCTAAATTTACATTTGCTTCTAAGCCCATTTGCAACAGATTTGAAACCATGGTGGGTATGTCAGGTTTTAAAGCAGCAGCTATCACCTGATCAACCACATAAAAATCACTCGACATGACTGAATATTTTAAAGCAACAGCATAAAATCATTGATAAAAATATCATACCTTATTATTCTCTTCTGGCTGGTTCTTAACTGCATCCAAAGGCCACTCACTGACTAGCTTTTGAAGTTCAACCATAATCCCAGGCTTCTTGGTGTCGGATAAAGTCTGTAAACAAAGAAAGTAACCTCATGCCTCGGAGAATTCAATAAAATAGTGTCATAATGAAAGAGCATGTGTGAAAATAAACCATATGCTCCAACTCACAAATATAAATGTGTTTTCTCAACAGATTGAATGATCACAATATTGAATTTTTCCCTAATGGATACAAGACGCTCAACTGCCTACTTCTCTCTTGGTAAATTCTCTAGCTGGGTTAAATTTGGTTGTTTTCAGGATATCAATACAACTAATATTCAAATTTGTAGACGTTGCTAATTGTTTTAATTCAATTGTATAAATTTATGGTTGGGAAACTGCCTTCATTTCTCACTTTTCCTAGTTCCTTTACAAAACAAAATAAAAAAATACATACAAAAGATTTTCTGAGTATGGAGTTGTTTATGGTTGGAAACTAAAGATACAACATATGCATCACACAATAATTGTCACCTGATTAAGGATTTCAATGAGAGCAGCAACATCCTCAGGCTTACGTTCTAGAATTAGACCCCGCAAAATTAGCCACAAGTGAACATTTTGTAAACTCTATTCCCACAAATTATATTTGCCAAAAAAAAAAGATCAGTTTCATGTCAAATCTATTTCAAAGGCAGACCAGGACATGTAACTAAATGAAATAAGATTGCTTACCTTGGCACATGAAAACCCACTAACAAGAGTGTGATGCTGCATTGGCTCAGATCTCAACTTCTCAATTTGCCATAGTGACTCAGTATCTCCTATAAACAAATTGATCCCAGGAATAAGAATAAGTATCTGAAAATTTTCATTTTTTCAGCCAAAGAAAAAAATTGCTTCACAAAATTGATTACTTCTCTAAATGCTTTGCTCCACAAAAATTAACAATAAGTATCTAAAAACTTTCATGAACAACTCAAATGTTTAAAACTGGAATACCAACTAAGAAGTGCTATTATAAGATGACGAATGCATATCCACATTAATTCCAAACTTTAGAATAAAGCAAGAAAATAAGAGTGAAAAATTCAAAAGGAACCTCTTTTGACAGCGAAGTCCATCCACATGTCAAATGAAGTTTTCCGTAGTTTAATTCCAGCCTTGAGAAACTTCTTTGAATACAAGGATATTTTTACAGACTGTAATGTTATAGTCTGATTGTCAGATTGAAGGGCTCTGACAGTCAGACTATTACAGCCTGTATAACTGACTTTCTAGCCATTGCAGAAGACTTTCTAGCTACATACTTGTCTATATATATGTTTGTACATTTGATAAACAAGAAAATAGAAATCTTTTCTTCTCATTTCTATATTTTGCTCTCTGATTACATGTTATCAGAGCTGGTGGTTTTCTGGGGTTAAGAAAATCAAATTCTGGGTTGTTTGGGTGTGCTGGGCTATTTGGGTGTGAGTGAAAGGTGACTATCAAACTTAGGTCATCACCTTTGGAGAGCCTTTGGTTGCCACCACCAGTTCAGGGAGGAGCATTTGTCGCTGGAATCTGCTCTGATCGACGTGAAACAGCCGAAATCTGCAGCTTTGGTAGCCAGCTGCTTGCATAGTGCCTTGATTCCTTACTGTTTAATTACATGGCTAATAATTAATTGGATATACTCTCACTTTAGTGGCTTAAGCCAAGAGCAAATTAGAGCTTTTAAATTTTCTTTTATTGAACTTATTGTCTTAAAAAAAAAGGTGTCCTATTTATTTATTTCTTTTTATTTATACGGCTGGTTTTTCACCGCCTATTTTATTCATTTATTGGCTGGTTTGACCGCCTTATTAGTTTTATTATTGTAATTTGGCAGGCTAAGCCTCCTCTATTTAATTATTTTTTTGGAAGGCTAAGCCTCCTGTATCTCGTGGTTTTGAAATTTGTGGTGAATATGGCTGATAAAAAGACTATAGTTGTCCCTGATATAGTTCTGATGGTGTCCAAAATTACGGAACATAAACTCAATAGTACAAACTACCTTGATTGGAGTCAAACTATTAAGTTATATTTGCTCAGTATTTCTATGGATAGTCATTTGACTGATGATCCTCCTACAGATGAGTCTAAACTGTCTTGGATGAGAGATGATGCTAGATTGTTCTTACAAATTCGTAATTCTATTGACAGTGAGGTGGTTGGCTTAATAACTCACTGTCGAATGGTCAAAGAATTAATGAACTACTTAGCATTTTTGTACTCTGGAAAAAGGAATATCTCTCGTATCTATGACGTATGCAAAGCATTTTACAGGGCAGATAAAGGAGAAAGATCTCTCAGTAATTACTTCATGGATTTCAAGAGAACATATGAAGAACTCAACATGCTGCTTCCTTTCAGCACTGATGTAAGTGTACAACAAACTCAACGGAAGAAGCTAGCTGTTATGAGTTTTTTAGCTGGTCTTCCTTTTAAATTTGAGACTGCCAAATCTCAAATTTTTTCTGGTTTAGAGGTCTCTTCTCTACAAGATGTTTTTAGTAGGGTGCTCCATACAGAGAATTCACCAACTGTTCAACCTGCTCAAGCTAACAGTGCTCTTGTTAGCCGTCAAAACACATTTGAGGTAGGAAAACAACCATACAAGAGTGGCAGTGTTAACAAAGGTCAGGGATCCAATAACTATGACAAGAATACTAGTACACGTGGACAGGAGTCAGGAGGAATTGTGTGTCACTATTGTCATAAGCCAAATCATATCAAGCGAGATTGTCGGAGGCTTCAAATTAGAAGAACTCAATATGCCCATGTTGTATATACTCCTGAGACCTCTGAAAAATCTGTTCAGATATCTGTAGATGAATATGCCAGATTGACTCAGCTTCAAGAAGCAATGAAAATCCAATCCAGTTCTGAGTCAAGTAAACCCAATACATGTCTAGTTTCCTCCTCTTCCAAATGGGTCATTGACTCTGGTGCTACAGATCATATGATAGGTAATTCTAGTTTATTTTCTAATTTTCAATCGCATAAATCTACCTATCCTATAACTTTAGCTGATGGTTCCACATCTCATGTTATTGGATCTGGAATGATTAACCCCACACAATCACTCACTTTATCATCTGTTCTTAATCTACCAAAGTTATCTTTTAATTTGATTTCTATAAGTAAACTCACTCGGAGTCTTAATTGTTGTGCCTCATTTTTTCCTGATTATTGTTTATTTCAGGATCTTATGATGAAGAGAATTATTGGTAAGGGACATGAGTCTGGAGGTCTCTACATCCTGGATACACAAATACCCAAGTCTATTGCTTGTTCCGGAGTTATCACTCCTTTTGAAGCACATTGTTGGTTGGGTCATCCTTCTTTTCCTATTCTTAAGAAATTATATTCTCAATTTTGTAACATGTCCTCTTTAGATTGTGAGTCTTGTCAGTTTGCCAAACACCATCGTCTCAATTCCAGTCCAAGAGTCAATAAACGGGCAAATGCTTCTTTTGAGTTAGTATATTCTGATGTTTGGGGTCCTTATCTAGTTACATATAAAACTAGATTTTGATACTTTGTTGCTTTTGTTCATGATTATTCTCGAATGACATGGCTATATTTGATGAAAAATAGCTCAGAATTATTCTCTCACTTTTCTGCTTTTTGTGCTGAAATTCACACTCAATTTAATAAGCCTGTACAAATTTTAAGAAGTGATAATGTTAAAGAATACCTGTCAGAACCTTTTCAAAATTATATGATCAAACATGGTATTCTTCATCAAACATCTTGCGTGGACACACCTTCTCAGAATGGCATTGCTGAAAGAAAAAATAGACATCTTCTTGAAACTGCTAGAGTATTATTATTCCACATGCAGGTTCCAAAACATTTATGGGCTGATGCTGTTTCCACAACTTGTTTTTTGATCAATCAGATGCCTTCCTCGGTTCTGTCTAGTGAGACTCCTTTTTCTGTTCTCTTTCCTAATAAGTCATTATTCCCTGTTGAACCTAGAATATTTGGTTGTACCTGTTTTGTTCGAGATGTCCGCCCCCAAGTAACCAAACTCGATCCAAAATCTTTGAAGTGTATCTTTCTTGGATATTCCCGTGTGCAAAAGGGATATCGGTGTTATTGTCCTAGTCTTAATAGGTATCTTGTGTCAGCTGATGTTACTTTTTTGGAACATACACC
>CATIWM010318534.1:0-17671 GCA_949671775.1 Mallotus repandus | reverse complement strand
GTAATAATAATAATAATAATAATAATAATAATAATAATAATAATAATAATAATAATAATAATAATAACAACAACAATAACAACAACAACAACAACAACAACAACAACAACAACAATATATTTAATCAAAGATAAGGAAAACTATAATGAGCTGAATAAAAGTATAATAAATTATTTCATGTACAAAAAATAAACTAAAAATCCACAAAAATAAATAAAAATATACAAAATATAAATAAAAATATTCAAAATTGAATTGAAAAGTTAATCATTCATACATGAAGAATAACAACTCCAGTGAGTTATGATAACTCAGAAAGAAATAGATGCCAACCTTTGACTTGCATTGGGTGGAGAGATTAATGGTAAATGGCCATGAAATACAAAGTTGGGCAACGAGAGTGTCTTTGACATAATTATTGGGGATAATTCTAGAAGAAATGGACACACTTTCACAACAAATACATAAAGCAAGTATGCATATGATATTTAGGTAGAAAAAATTTTTGAGATCAAATGAAGAGTTTTGTGTTACACTAGTTCAAAATCTGTACCTACAATGCAAAAGTAATGTCCGCTGCATCTACTTTCAGTGTCACTCTTCTCAAGTTATCATCACGAGATTTACCTATTTTGAGGAGGCCCTGCACTTTAAATTATGCTTCAATTATCATTACACTGACAACAAATCTTATAACGGAGCATAAATCTTATATATACACAAGTAGAAGCTTAGTAAAATGAGATGTATATTCTTTGTAAGTTGTAACATAAACATCAGACTAGGAACTATAATTAAAACATGATATGCATGCAACTTTCTATAATTACCTGATCACTTAGCACTGTGCGCACATTCAGGAATTCCACAAGTATGATTGGTGGTATGATCATTCACTTGCATATTTCTACATAAGATTTATTCAGCTGCATGTATATAACAAAGGTTAAGAACAAGTAATAATTGCCAAATGGTCTTACTAGTTAATGAATGAAATAACACCTCTCCTATAGTAGTATCCTTCTTTCCTCCTCTAAAATACTTCACAGTAGAGCATAGTATTACCTGCAGTTTATGTCATTAAATATTAAAAAAAGCTCTCAAAGGGTAATTAGAAAAAGGATTGACAAAGGCACTTATTAATACTGAGGAAGTGATTGAATGGTATATACTATAGGCGATCTATATGCTTTTGACAAAAGCATTCCATTAAACACCTTTCTTGCCCCAGCCAAATCTATCCCAAATTACATTATTTACTCCCTTGAAAACTAAAATCCACAGTGTTGAAATTAAATCTTCAATTGAAAGAGACTAATTGAGTGAAGTGGAGACAAGAATTTCAAGTTTCAACAACACCAATCAATTAAAACACAAATGGGTATTCCATTGTATAATTGTATATATATATATATAAATATACAACTCCATAATATAAAACAAACATCGGTTCAATAATTAAATGAGGCAAATCATGAAAAATATCATAAAAAATGCAGAGAAAGTGAAGACCCTTTAAGCTACAATGATCATAATAAGACCTTTCATAATCCATAGCAACCAGAACAAAATAGAGAAGCTCATTATAAGTGTCATCTTTGTGGGAGAACGTTAGAAGTACTCAACAAAATCTAGTTAATTGAGGTGTATGCGGTGGGAGTAATGGATATGGTGATGGAGGTGTCGATCATGGTCGAAGCATGAAGGGGTTGTGGAGTGACAAAAAAATTGAGAAAATATGAGGAAAAAAAGAGAAGGAAATGATTTAACGAGTTTGGAGCATTCATGTCCATGATGGAGGAGACATGAAAGAAAAGAAAAATTAAAAAAGGTATATTAGCAATAATTGAAAAATGTGAGCATTTTAGAAAATATGAGGTGTTTTTGGGCATTTATATAAAGATCCCTACTTTTTAATCAAATATGCGGGCTTTATTTGACACCTAAATAAGGCCCATATATATATTACACATTCATAAACAAGCCCATTTATCATCCATTAAGCCATATTATAGCCCACATCTAAACTAGTATTAGTAGCAAATATCAATTTGGTTCTTAAACTTAATATCACATATTAAATTAAGTCCTGCCACTTTAATTAATAAATAATATTAAATTAATATTTGATCATATAATTGATATTAACTTAATATTTAATCATATAATTAATAGTCCTAACCTTTGAATTTTTGGAATATGCTAGATCCCACCATAAGTGAAAATCCAATTCAATTAGTTAATTTAATTAATTAAACACTTTAATTAATAATTAAATTAATAATTGTCATTATTGGTGCAATTCTTATGTGTGTGACTTATGTGCATGACTTACTTGGTTCAATTTCAAATGCTAATGGGAAATAATATCAACTCTTAATATTATATGGAACTCTTTCCATACTAAATGTGAAGATCCTAATTAATCACATTTAATTCCCATAAGTCGTGAGTGACCCCTAGCATAGATTTCATGATTGCCTAATTGGAAATGAATGCTATCCATAGATTTATAAGAACTATAGAACATAATTACCGTGCACTCAATGTCCCTTCATTATAAGATTTCAATATTGGGTAGTGTCATGGTCAAGTCAAACTCTAATTTTTTCAATTATATGACCTCATCTTCAGTTAAATTCTTGATAAAAGCATGACTTATACTAGAAAATCCTTTCTAGCATTAAAACTCTTCCGTATAAGTCAAGTTTGACCTTGTCAGGTACTTATTCATCTTGAACAACTTAGATAGCATAGGATCTTATCTTGGTTCACTCCAAGTAATAATTTTATCTTAGCTAATCACTCATCCCAACATATAACCGACTAGAGCTACCCCACGCCATATACCTATACGTGGCTTGTACATGTATATAAGCTGTATATAGGCTTGTCCAAGATAATGATGGTTAACAAAAGTAAATTTCCATGAAATCACTTAGCTTACGTTATAGTTTGATCCACCTATCACAAGAGTATCCATATGTCTATTATGATATCTGATATCAAGTAGCATGAGACTCATTACCTCCCACTATGGATATCATACATCGATAAAGAAAAATAGACAGAGGTGGATAGTATACAGATTAATACTACCCATTTATTAATCCAGTGACTACGAACTTTTTATAGCATATGTACTAAATTAATTAGTCACTTATATTATCAACTCTTGATAATAAACTTATTTAACATAATGCTAAAGGGACTTAAATAAACAAACACTTTATTTAAGTGAATATTTTATTGCCAAAGGGATAATAGTACAATGTCATTTTACATTACATGAATAGCATTAGGGCACATCTATACTAATAATCTCCCACTTGCATTAGCGCCATTCACTATAATATCTAAAACCTATCTTCTCAAGATGTCGGTCTAACTGTAGTTGGGTGAGGGCTTTAGTCAATGGATCAACCACATTGTCAATTGAAAATACCTTTTGCATGAGCACATCTATTAACACTCAATTTTCAGTAGTTCTTTAAAATGGTCCAATGATGAAAGTCTTTTGTCTACTAGACAAAGGATAACCTCTCAAAAGATTGTCCATAGCGGGCTTCTAAAGTAGCAAACCCTAAAACCCCTAATAGAGCATCTGAATTAATGAATCAGACACCTGAACACTTGAATAGGGAGCCCGAATCATTGAATTGGAGGCTTAAGATACCAAACCTCTTTAACATCTAAGTAAGTGTTTTACTTTGAAAGTTGAGAATTAGGTACGAAATCGAAATTTGAAAACCTTGAAGTAAGGCCTTAAAGAGTTGAACCGAAGTTCCTAAATGTCCGATTCATTGATTTTGAGCCCGAATCTCACCCGAATACCTAAAAAACCTAAGAACCTTGAAAAGCTCACCAAACCGGACCTAGCAGGCCCAAAGGACCTCCCAGACCTTAAAGATTTGAAAAAAAAGCCAAAAAGTGACCCAAAAAATACTATAGGCTGATGAGTAGAAGTGGGTTTTAAAAAACCCACGAGACTCATCAACCCATACATGTGGATTGTTTGAACCACAAGCATGGATAATTCCTTGCGTGTGGGTTCAATTGGTGGGTCTATATTTCCATAAATTAATCATTTTTTCTAATTTGTAGGGATTTTTGGGTGAATTTTTAGTCATTATTTTATTACTGGATGATTTTAGGAGGAATTTTTAGACATTTTTCAAGGAAAAAAAATATTAAAATATTATTATTTTTGAGCCTCAAACCCTACAAAAGGGTGATTGACTTGTGGAAACCAAATCTTTGCACACTTAAGCATATTTTTATTTTATTTTTTTAGAACTTTTAGCACAAAAAATCTACAACTTTCATGGAGAGATCTAGAGCTAATTCAATTGTTTCTAAGGGCTAAAGGCTCAAACATGACTGTTCATTTGTTTAGACATGACCATGCTTGATTGTTATCTTTTTATGCTTAGAAATTACACATGGCCATGTGTAATTTTAACGCGGCTGTGTATAATGGAACCATCTTAAATTTTATGGTTTTTTTATGCGTGTTTTTCAACAGTCTTTAATGTATATTTACCCTTTGTTCTAATAACATTATAAATGGCTTTTTTAGGGCTGTTAAACATATCTTGGTTGATTATATATGAATTTGAGAGTTTTTCTCTGAAAGCTTTGCTTTCTTTATGTTCTTGGATGAATGAAATTTTGACTTATCAAGGGATTGATAAAACCTTATGGCGTCTTTTATGGATTAGATTTTTAAGGACTTAGTTTCCTTAGGGTTCTAATTCTGATCACTTTTGACTTGTTATCTAGCAATCCTTAAGTTGATTCTCAAATTGATTTAGGGGTTCACATGTTCATTACTCACGGGTCTATATAACCAAAGGGTTAATAAATGTGATTTTGTGGGTTCTTCTATCATTTTTTGTAAGTGCTTTGGCACTAGAAATAGGTTATCTAACCCTAGTTTATCATTTGCTCATCTTGTTCATCTTTTGTGAAAATAAGTTACATATCCCTACTTTATCATTTGTTCATCTTTTCAATCTTTGTGTTTTGTAGTTTTTTTTTCATCCATTCATTTTTTCTTTCATCCATTATTTGTTTCTCAATTCAGTTTCATTGTGTTCTTATTATTCTATTTTGTTCCTTTCTTTTAATTGCTTGTGATTGTTGAAGTGATTGTGTTTCCTTTAATTATCTCATTTCTATTTTGTAAATATCTATTTAAAAAAATCATAAAAAAAGTGAATTAATGTTGATTAAAAAAATTTGATTGAGTTTCTCAAATTATTCTTTAGGTAAAAAAAAAAACACTATAAAACCTAGTTTTTTTGTTTTACTTTTAGGGAATTCAAAATTTCAGGTTTTATTTGTCTTTCGCTATAATTTCATTAACAAGTGGGTTTCTTAATATTTCAACCTTGAATTTATTTCCAAATGGTTCTTTATTGCATTAGGTTCATTTTTCTAGTTCATTATAATCTAGTTTTTTCTTTGTATGTCATTTGCTTACTTTGATAGTTTTCTTAATTTTTGTTCTTGTAATGATATTTATTCATAATTTTTCATTTGCCGACTAAGTGTTTAAAATTTCATCTTGTGATGTTGTCACTTAGTTTGTTAATTCCTTTGTGTGGTCGATTTTATTCATTTAAGAATCGAAAAGGGAGCAACTAAAGAAAAAGTGAGGTATTCTATAGAGAGGGAGTGAAACATGAGAGTATTTCATCTCATTTAGTGAAACATGTAAGGGAGTGCTTATGAGGAATTTTTTTCTTTTACCAAGTTTTATTGTCGGAACAATGTCTAACACATTAAATAGCCAAAGAGAAGAAGGGGAAGTATATATGAAGTTGTGGATGGAGTTTATGGAGTAGAAGTTTGCCTAACTAGATATATTTTTGATGGAGAAGTTTGATAGCTTAGAGAATAATCTAAGACGGAGAAAAGAGGCAAAAGTGAGTATGGACATACCTTATTTTCCAAGTTGAAAAGATCCTTATATTTACTTAAAATTGGTGCAACAAATGGAAAAGATATTTGATTATCTTAATATGTGATTTCCAAAAGTGTAGAATTGCTTATCGTAAATTTTTAGGTCATATTGCTATATAGTGGGAAGATTTGATGTTGTTGTAGAGAATAAATAGGTATAGTAAGGTTAAAAATTGGGAAGTAATGAAAATATGAATGACTAGGCATTTTATTCCTCATGATGTTAGGGATAAATTCTATTTTAAATTGTAAAGGCTTAAACAATGGGATGAAATGTGTGTTGATGACTATGTTAAAAATTTTGAGTTGTTTGTAATATTAAGTGATGTAGTTGAATCTGAAAGGCTGAAGGTTACAAGATTCATCAGTGGGCTTAAGCGTGAGATTGCTAAGAGATTGGAGATAAATGTACAATTTGAACCTTCTATATCTTTGAAGGTTATAATTGAATTTGCTTTGAAGTATGAAAAGAAAGAGAAAGTTTATGAGGAGCCTATAATAGAATGTGAATCCAAGGAAAATAAAAGTGTTGAATTCATTGAATTAGTTGAGCAATAAGTTGAGGATAAAAGTAGGGAGGAAGAGTGTCAACTTGAAACTTCACTCTAAAGATAAGTTTTGAAGACTCGTGCATTAATCAATAAAGTGAAGAGTTTCCATCTTCATTTGGGAAGGGAAACCTATCAAGTTGAGAGAAAAGATAGAAGTGAGCTGAGTGTTAAAAATTAATTGAGTGAGAGTGAAAGTGATCTAAGTGTTAAAAATGAGTTGAGTGAGAAAAATGAGAAAAACAAGAAACACTTAATGAGGGAAAACAAGCAAGGCATGAGTGAAAAGAAAATAAATGTTTATGCAAAAATAGTGATGTAAGCCAACCTATACTTGTACTAATGTATAAGAATGTTTTATTTATCACTAACTAATTCATAATCAATTGCCTAGTTTTGTTATTTTGAACAAGTTTATCATGTTGATAAACTTCATTCCGAAAATAAAGTGATGCAACGCATGTTTTGAAGGAAAAGTTTTTAACTAAAAATTGTGTTTGATCCTAGAGGACATTTGAATATATCAACTTTAGAAGATGTGGCTAATTCAAGGATGAATCATTTTTAAGAGGGAGGGAATGATACGATCTTGATGCGATCCTAGACTCAGTTCTTATTAATTTATATCTTGGTAGCATACTTTAGTATTTTGACCATAATAAGTTTAAAGCCCACATAAACAAATGAACTAATATTTCATACTTTGGGCTTCTTAGCTTCCTTGGGTAGCTTGCGCACCTATCAGTATTTAGCCCACATCTCATTTAGCACAATTCCAAATTTAATGATTCAAGATTCCTTAGAAAGTTAACATCTAGAGCTAGTTATAACTCATACATTTTGCGCATGAGAAAATACAACCGTTATGATGGTGCAAAACATCTCACAAATTAATGTAATAATAAATAAGGATTTAAGCACATTTATATTTCTTTATTTAATTAGAATATTAATTAGTTTCTTTTATACATTATAAAAGCCTATTTAAGGCATTATTTTCTCTAACTTTGAGGGTGAAGCCATAGATGATTCATAGAAAATTGAGAGTGTTCTCTCTTTAGTTTTAACCATATGTTCTTATCAAATCTAATGTTTGTGGTGAAAAAACTTATGAATTATCAACTATCTTCAGATAATAGATTGTGGCGCCGTTTCTTGTGTCTGATTTAGAACTTGATTTGAACTTTCCTTGTGAGCATGGGTTTGGGTTCATTTGGATCGAGTTTGTTAGAGTAGGTCATCTAATGGGTTCTTATAATTTGGTATTAGAACTTGGCTCAATTAAATTTTATTCATGTCAATTCTACGTATCCCTTTTTTATTTTTCCAATTATTTTCTTATATTTCTTTTTTATCTTAAAATTTCAGTCCATTTTTTCAAGAGTTCTAACCTTTGGTTTGGTCGTTGATCTTGTTATTTCAAGATCATGTTGTGAGTCATTTTCAAATTAAAAGAAAATAGTTTTGTGTTTTCTTTTTGTGGGTTATTTTGAATTACCATTTGTTTGGTATTAAATGGAATTTGATTGAGTGATTTGTAACAAAGGGTCTCAAGTTTAATATACCTAAGGTTTGAGTTAATTATGTTAATTAAATTTTATACCTTAAGTTTGATTTGACCAATTTGTAACAAAAGGTCTTAAATTTAATATATCTAAGGTTTGGGTTAGTTGATGCAAAGAGGGTTTAAGGTTATTGATCTTCTACCTTTTGTTTTATTATTAAATTTTTGTTAAATATAGTTTTCTATTTTTTTTTTCAATTGTCATGTTAAGTTTTAAAAACATAAAATCATTTAAATAAAAAATATTCATGATGTTTTTTCCTTGAATTCTATAGTAGTTTTTTTTAGTGTTTTAATGGGCTGTCACAATGCCTAAAAAATATTAAAAAAAGAAACAAAATGTATAAACACAAGGAAATAGTTTCATTTGTTGAGGATTGCTTGAGTGAAAAATGTGAGGAAGAGAGAATTTTCTTGTAGTTCCTTTTTCATGTTTTAAACATGGCATCAAGATTTGAGGACAAATCTTCTCGAGGAAAGGGAGAATGGTACGATCCTAGAGGTTTAAAGTCCAAATAAATAAATGGAACAATATTTTGGACTTTGGGTTTTTTACCTTCCTCGAGCAGCCTGTGCACCTATCAATATTTAGCTCATATCTCATTCAGCACAATTCCAAATTTAACGATTAAAGATTCGTTAGAAAGTTAACCTTTAGAGCTACAACTCATATGTTTTGTGCAGTAGAAAATAACCATTATGATGGTACAAAATGTCTCACAAATTAATGTAACAATAAATAAGGATTTAAGCATATTTATGTTTCTTTATTTAATTAAAATATTAATTAGTTTCTTTATAAGTTATAAAACCAATTTAAGGCATTATTTTTTATAATTTTTAGGGTGAAGCCATGGATGATTAATAGAAAATAGTGTGTTTTCTCTTTAGTTTTTTTAACCATGTGTTGTTATCAAACCTTATGTTTATGGTGAACAAACTTATGACTTATCAATCTATCTTCAAATAATAGATTATGGCATCATTTCTTACGTTTGATTTGGAACTTGATTTGAACTTTCCTTGTAAGCATAGGTTTGGGTTCGTTTGGGTTCATTTGGGTTGAGTTCGTTAGAGCAGGTCTTTTAGCAGGTTCACATCAATAACTTTTACTAAAAAACTCAGATTGAGGTGATTCAAAATAAGTTGCAAAGCTAAGAAAAAAATATGCAACTTTCATGAGGAGAGCTAGAGCTAATTCGATAATCTTTAGGGGCTAAAAGCTCAAACACGGCCGTGCATGTGTTTAGACATGACCATGCCAAATTGTTATCTTTTTATGCTTAGAAATTACACATAGTCATGCGTAATTTGAACATGGCCATGTGTGATGGAACCATCTTAAATTTTAGGGATTTTTTATGAGTGTTTTTTAATTGTCTTTGATGTCTATTTTACCCTTTGTTCTAATAATATTATAAATAGCTTTTTCATAGCTATTAAACATATCTTGGTTGATTATATATGAATTTGAGAGTTTTCTCTGAAAGCTTCACTTTCTTTGTTCTTGGATGAATACAATTCAGACTTATCAAGGGAATGATCAAACCTTATGACGTTTTTTACGGATTGGAGTTTTAAGGACTTACTTTCCTTAGGGTATTTTGATCATTTTTGTTTTGTTATCTAATGATCCTTGGGTTGATTCTCAAATTGATTTAGAGGTTCACATGTTCATTGCTCGCGGGTCCACATAACCAAAGGGTTAAAAGTGTGATTCTTGTAGGTTCTTATATCAAAGCTCTTAGCTGTCTAAGTGTGAAGCCTCTAGCTTGAAACACATGAGAAGCATCAGAATGATTTGATGCCTTTGATGGATCTCTACCTGCCAGCCCCTCCTTTGGTGACCCAAAAACTTATTGGAGCTCCTTCCTTGTCTTAAATGTTGTAGGACTTGTTACCTCCAATGGATGGATGATTGTAGCCTTTTGGTTGTACAACTCTTGCATAACCCAAATTCTATTGATGATTAGTATGGGTTAATGTATGAAACATAACTCTTGTATTTCACTCACACTCACTACACTTAAAAAGAAAGAAAGAAAGAAAGAAAGAAAGAAAGAAAGAAAGAAGAAGAAGAAGAAGAAGACTCAACTTTTTGAGAACTCTCTTATTTTCTCTCTGTGTTTGAATGTCTCTAATGGAAGTGGTAAGTTCTTGTGTAGAGAAATCCACTAACTAAGTGTATATGTAAGAGACTAATTTGCATACGAGATCCTCCACTATCTTAAGTTTAAGTGTAAGATAAGCCATCTCATGCATATAGAGATTATCCACTTACTTTTAACTTTTAGGGTGTGTTTCGATGGAGGTTAAATGGGGTTAAATGTTACTTCTGTAATACGTTAACCCCCTTTACCCATGTTTGGTAACCTTTAAAATTCCAGGGTTAACTTTTAACCCCTTTAATGAATAAGTCTATTTTTATTAACTTAGCTGAGAGTAGGTTAAATGCTTGTAACAACAAAAATATATGCCTTTAAGAAAACACTCTTTATTTTTTATTTCTTTACCTTCATCAGATAACTTCAATTTCTTTTTTTTTTATATCAAGAAGCTACTAATCAAATCTATAAAAAAACTAAAAATCAATTTAAATTTTTATTTTATGATGATTTCATTGATTTTATTTTTCTCTGCAATTTTTTATTATTTGTGAAATCTAGAACTTATAATATTTTTGTTACTTTTTAAAATGCATATGAATATATTATTTAAATAACTATATAAATGTTTAACATTTTAAATGATTATTTATTTATTTTTATTATTTTTAAATATTTAATAAAAAGTTTTATCAACTATATAATTTTTTTCTTAAAAAATGTCACATTACAATTTATCAATTACCCTTCATTTGCTAAACAAGGTTAACAGCTTAATCATTACACATGTAACTGTTACTCCTTTAAAAGTTATACTTGTAACTATTACACTCTATTTCTTTAACCCCAATCCAAACACACCTTTAGCATTAAATAAGTAACCTTATGCATGTAGAGATTCTCCACTAAGTAAAGGCGCATGCTTATGACACATTACCAAGGTGTCACTCATGTAGTCACATTGCATGGAAAACACATGCTTAGGTGGTAGTCATGCAAGCATGAGCATCATATGCTTTTGTTTATATGGCACGTCCTTTAATAAGTCAGCTTTAGTTAGTTGGACCTATTTAACTCTTAAATGGACCTATCTCTACAACATTTACTAATTAGACTTGTTGACTTTATTTAACACTTAAATAAGCACATCTCTCAAATACACATAATTATCCAAGCTCATCCATCATCCATTATACTACAAGTGTATGGTCCATTATTAAAATTTTAATAATAATAATAATAATAATAAAGTATAAGTTAAGAAAAATATATCATAATGTAAATATTTCATAATAATAAAAGTTATTATTCTTACGATGCCAAAAATCACAATTTTTTTAACCTTTACAAATTTATAGCAAACTTTGAAATATGGCAAAACTAACCTAATTTGACAATTTATTTACAATTTTAGCAAAATTTCAATTTGATGAATATATGACATTTAAGGTGAAGTACCTAATTTCTATTTTGATGAATTTCATATCCACATCATCTAAAATACTAATTATAATAGTTAGTTTGACTTCAGTCTCAATAATTTTTAAAAAAATATAACATGGAATGAAAATTTTATTTAATTTTCAAGACAATATAAAACAAAAGTAACTAAAAAACCAAGTAACTATAAAATTTTCCATTTAAGTCGGAGCAAAAAGTTCAAGATGCAAATTGACATTTATTAAAAATAAAAAATAAAAAGAGGAATAAAATGAAAAGTGGAATGGAGGAGCCAGCGAAGGAAAGCTTGTAAAAAACAAAAAAGCCAAATTAAGAAATAACAGTTAACCCGAATTTAGAAAAAGAAGACACAAATCAAACGGAGAACAATTTGATATGCCAATTTTGAAATAAAATGATGGAAAGAATTCCGTAACTTCCTTCTGATAAGTAAGACGTGGCATGTCAAGCGTCCGTAAGTTCATAAAAATAAAAAAAACACAAAGGACAAGCGAATTGAAAGTAGGCATAAAAATAGGAGGAAATGGAGAAACAGAATATGTTAAAAAAAGGATGAGAGAGATGACGACATATATGTTCATATATTAATTTTCTTTTTCTGTAGGAACTATTTTTTTCCTGTTCCGTGACGAATGTTTTGTTTCTCTCGCGCTTTCGTTGCTTTTCGTCTTCTTCCCTGAATGCCCTAATCAGCGTTCAGGGTATGTATGTGCATATACATATTCTCTATATATTCTGCTTCCGCTTTTCTTATATATATATATATATATATATGTATTGCGTCCTGTTATATATATCTCTATATACATACATATATGAACACACACGTACCATGGCATTTATATTTTTTCAGAATATTTATTTGTTTGCTATCCATTTGCAGAAACTTTTTGGCGATTTATGTGCGGAAGAGCGAGGGGATTTTTAATAATTGAGTATGGAAGATTCAGACGAAATCGCTTATGCGGAGCAATACTTTGTGGGTTGTATTTAAACAGTTGAAACTAATGAATCCAGCGCTCCACTTGATCTTTTGCCACCCCAGTGCCAGTATTCTTGGGTACGAATTAAAGCGCTACATTTCCCTCTTAATTTTACGCATGAATTTTTATTGTTCATGAGATATGCCCATTTCTTCAACTTTTTTTATTGTCTCACTACACTGCACTCTAGATGCATTTATAAATCTTCTTTTTTTCTAATCTACTTTATGGGTGCACTTTTTTTTTTTTTTGCCTGCTTTCACTTTTTAAAAGGAAAGGGTTTATTTGTCCTGTTACCGTTCATCATGCTTCATGAGAATAACTCCGTTGCAGATCAACTGGCTTTGGTGCGAAGGCAAAGGGATTTTACTGCTCATCTACGAACTTTGATATTTTAAGACTGATCCTTTGATCCTTTATCTTTCCTTTGGGTCAAACAAGTGGTTTGGTTGTGGTATATATTATTGCTGCTTTCTTTCACAACGTTGTTGGTTGTTTGATAGCATCATTGTTTTAGTCCTGATGTTTTTATTTATTTTTTGATTTTTTCTCGTTATCTTGTACAGTGATTTTTGTATTTTCTCCACATTTTTTCACTTAGCGTAAGTTTATCTAAATGTTAGACCTTTAGAGAAAGCCTGCGCTCATGTATAATTAGCATCACCACGCTAAATTTTTCCTTGATATTATACACGAAATTTTTTGCTAATAAAAAAAAAAAAGGAAAGAGTGTGGGATTTCATTTCATGATAATCACTGGCAATTGACAGCGGCTGAAGGTAATATGATCAATTGTTTCATTCCAATATCTAAAATTCATTTAACCTAATATCTGTTTCCTGTTCATTGGGCTGTTGAAATTTTCATTGTAAATGTGTGCATGCTTGGTTGGACGCTGATTTATGTCTTCTTTGTACATAGAAATTTGATAGCTGACCTCGTGTGGAAGACGAAGCCTTGAGGGTTCCTCGGAGAAGAATTGCCCTTGGCATACTCTACTCCCACTCTTATGCATGAGATTTTTTAAAATGGCGGTAGCTATTGATCAACATCATGGATTCAAGACATTTAATAGATGTCAGAGATGCAGACTCCAATCCTTCACTCATTTTGATTACGATATTCATGAGCTTAGCGAAACCAATCTTACCAACTCCTTAACACAAGCATTTGAAGTTTCTAATGTTCACCGAAGCTTCTCCACTCCGTGCTTCTCTGTGGCAACTAGATTTGAGGAAGAGTTTGATGTCGTTCCAAAAGTTGAAATTGTTGGTGGTCATGGAGCACCTAGAGTGCATGCTCTCGTTGTTGAGGTTGCCATTGCTATGGCCTCTGGAGTTGATCCCATGCCAGTCTCAAGTGGACTAGGCGGTGCCTACTTCTTGCAAAGCAGGAACGGTAATAATATTGCTGTTGCAAAGCCAATAGATGAAGAGCCTTTAGCCTTCAATAACCCGAGAGGTTTTAGTGGGTTGATGCTAAGGCAACCTGGGATGAAAATTCCAATTCGAGTTGGCGGAACTGTAATTCGTGAATTAGCTGCTTATCTACTTGATCATGGCGGCTTTGCTGGAGTTCCTCCAACAGCCATAGTCAAAATCGCTCATGTCGGATTTCACGTGGATGGTGATGCGGCCCATATTTCTCCCCCACCTTATAAGATTGCCTCACTCCAACGGTTTGTGGGTCATGATTTTGATGCAGGGGAATTAGGCCCTTCTGGATTCTCCATTGCTTCAGTCCATCGGATTGGAATTTTTGATGTAAGACTCCTAAATCTTGATAGGCATGCTGGAAACATACTTGTCAAGAAGAATGATCAGCATGAAAATTATGCAGATGGGGCAGCTGAGCTTGTGCCAATAGACCATGGACTTTGCCTACCTGAGTCACTTGATGATCCCTATTTTGAATGGCTGCATTGGCCTCAAGCCTCCGTTCCCTTTTCAGAGTCTGAATTTGAATACATATCCAACCTTGACCCTTTTAAAGATGCAGATTTCTTAAGAAGTGAGCTTCCATCTTTAAGAGAATCATCCATCCGAGTTCTTGTTCTTTGCACTATTTTCTTGAAGCGAGCTGCTGCTGCTGGGCTCTGCCTTGCTGATATAGGTGAAATGATGACTAGGGAGCCTTGTGGTGGAGAAGAAAATTTGAGTGTGCTAGAGAATCTTTGTGCAAAAGCAAAGGCAAGTGTGGTTAATATATCTAAAAATGATGTTGAAGATGGCGATAAAATAAAAAAGAACAATGAGCAGCGTATAGATGAAAATGAAGAGGTTGCTATATTTCAGTTCGATGATGAAAGCAGAAATGCTTCTAATAATGTCTTGGATCTCCTTCAAATCTCGCAATGTCCTTCCGATACTGAGCATCAATATAAGATTCGAACATTATTATCAACAAAATCAATGCCAAGGCCGCAGGATGGGGCATTATCATCGCCACAAAATGAGGAAAATGACCATGACAATGGAGAGGCTCAAGATGACAAGTATAATGACGAGAAGAAAGTCATCAAAGACAAGGGCTGCAACAGTGATGATAATGGAGATGGGAGCATCAGTTACTTGGTAAAAAATTATAATTGTGAAACTGGGAGTATTTGTCTTGGAAAGATGAGCAGAGTTGAATGGGAATTGTTCTTGGATTGCTTTGAGGAGCTCTTGAATGAGGTTTTGAAGGCACATAGTGCGTGGCCTCAAAGCAGAGAGCTTCTTTACAGTTCTGTGGAAGAAACGTTTCAAGAGGAAAAGATAGCAGAACTATTGCAAATATGAGAAAGGAATTTGCTTGTGTATATAGTTTGGAGTAGCTTGTATATGGCCAGAATGAACTTTCTTTAGCAAGCATTGTAGATAAACGCATTGTAAGGAAAAGGGATTGGCAGGTTGCCATCCTTTCCATATATATACATATATTCTTAGGTTTCCCCTTTCAATTTCTTCGCCTTGTTCGCTTCTCTGTTTAACAGAATTAATAGGTTATATGCACGTTATTTTGCATGAAATATTTGATTGAAATCGTGGAATTTTGTTGATCGTTACTTGCAATGAATGTATTCCTAATATATTATATAGGGATAATGATTTATGTAACTATCGAACACTTCATCCGCATTGTTTCATTGGGCGGATTGGAGTGGTAGGCATTGTTTAGCTAGGGATCTTTTTTCTATTCTTCTTTTCATTTTCGGATTAAAGGGTAAAAAAAAAAAATACTCAGCTGGTGAGGGAAACACCGTGGGCGTGTTCCAATCTTTGATACCCCAAGATAGAGAAATCCTCATTCCCAACATATTCCTTATCGTTTAGTGCCAACATTTTCATGAACGTGCACACTAATATGATAGGGATCGTCATGTAAATTAAGATGACTAAAACCATCAGACATAATGCAACTGCCAATAATATCAGATGTGCAAGATAGATTTAAAGATGAATCTGAAAGATTAAATGAATATCCTTCAACTAGCACTAGTTCATGTTCCTACAACCTTCACATGTAATCACATCTTATTTCCAAAGATAATGCTCTGTTTACTTCGTACTAACTTCCACATGTCTTACAATCCTTGCAAGGAGTTGGTAACATGGACTGAAGCACCAGAGTCAATCCATAAAGTATCATGATTAACATTAATTATATTGGATTCATAACAAACAAATGAGAGTTGAATACCATTCTTCTCAAGTGAATATTGATATTCAAGACAACCCTTCTTTCCCTTCTTTATGTGTCCTTTTTCTTTTAGATAGATTAAAAACTTAGATTTCTTCTTAATATTAGCCTATGGAGGTAGTTTGCCTTTTTAATTGTTCTTTACTTTTGTCCTTATTCTTCACTTGAGTTGCCAAATGCATATTGCCCCTCCTACCTCAATAACAAGCTTTTTTTCTTTCCTGGACACACATGTTCATCAATTCATTGATATACCACTTATCCTTATGTTTATTGTAGGATATCATAAAAGGTCCATATTGTTCTCGGAGGGCGATCAGGATGTAGTGTCCAAGTAAAATTTTAGACCTCTCAACCTCAAGAGTTTTCAATTAAGCATTAATATCCCTCATTTGCATGATGTGCTTGCACAAACAATGAGTTCCAGCGAGCTTGATGGATTAAATATCATTGTAAAGGTACTTGCCAAAACATTGTCTAATTATATAAATTACTCATCAACTGCCTTCATCAAAGCTTGTACGTTGTCATACTACTCAAGTAAATCACAAATACTAGCAAAGTTTTTAGTTTGCATGAATATGACCTTGATCTAGATGATTAGATCGCTCCTATATCTTATATTTATCAATATCATCTCGTTGCCTGATTCCTGTAACAGTAGGTAGTTTATCCTTACAGATAACAACATCAGTGTCCCTGCGACCAAATGAGGAAAAATGGCCAAAGGTACAAATTGGACCTTGAATTATGGGGCTAGGACTGGATTAGATCCTCATATTTTTTTTGTTCCATTTGAAACTTTTTTTTTTTTTAAAAGTTGTCTCAATTTGGACCTCACACAGACGGAGGCCCAAACTCACATTACAATCTTGCACATCCGGACTCGTGGGACCCACTAAAAGGGTCAAATTGGAACTCCAACTTTATAAATTAAGACATATTAGACCTTTACTGAGTACATTTTAGTACAATTAAGTCCCATATGCTAATAAAAAATTAATTTTAAGGTAACAAAAAATTTGATAAATATATATATATATATAACATAATAAAGTTTGAAAACCTATAAAATATATATATTTTTAATTTTTTCTTGAATTTAAAAAACTTTACAATTAAGTGATATATATTTCAAATAAATGACCAATTTTATTCATTAATATAAATAACAAATTAATAGTTGATCTAAAATATAATTTTAACAATTTAATAAAAAATTTATTTATCAATTATTGTGTAGGTTTAAAAATTATTGTGTAGATTTAAAAATTATTGTGTAGGTTTAAAATTTTAAACTAATTAATGAAATTTAAAATTTTTTTGGTCAACCATTAAAATTAAATTTTTGGATTAATTATC
>CATIWM010318520.1:0-12810 GCA_949671775.1 Mallotus repandus | reverse complement strand
AATGGTTTTCTTCTCTTGAAAACTTGAGCAAATTGGAACTTGCACACAGCCACTTAATGGACGATGTGCTGGAGCCTATTCAAGCTTTGCCAAGTTTGGAGCAACTTGTACTTGATGCTGCTTTTGCTGGAGAGAAGCTCTCCTTCAGAAGTGGAGGGTTTCAGAAGCTGAAGATATTGTGGGTTTGGGAATTGGATGGCCTGAGAGTGGTGGAAGTGGAGAAGGGTGCAATGCCTATTCTTGAAAAGTGGTACCTATATGGCTGTAAATCGTTGCACAATGTTCCATTAGGCACTGAACACCTTGCGAAGCTTTAACTTCTTCTTCTTAGATTTGTTTCTACGGATTTGATCAGTAGTATCAGAGAAGGAAATGATTGGTGTTGGAGAGTGAAGCATATTCCCAATGTCCGAACTGAGTAAAGAAAAAAGGTTGAGAACACTCAGGACGAGATTTTAGTGTTTAAATGATATTCTATTTATGCTATTTTAAAAATAACTTTCTAGTTAGAAATATTTTTTTGAAGTTCTAAAAATAAAAAAATATTCGAAACCAAAAACGCCTACCAATTGAAATTTCTAGACATTCTAAATAAATATGGATGATTTCTTATCTATGGTTATGACCTTATTATGAGAAAAATTAATTGCATGTTTTGATTTGTAGGCAAAACATTTTGAGATGTCTTATTAATAGATAAAAAAGAATTTCTTTGGAGCTAAATCTTATTCTGATTGGGAGCATGTCCTCCACTTTCCTCTTCACATGCAGATGAATATAAGATGCAGCCTACAGGAAGTAATGGTTGGCATTCATGACATAATTGGATGATCATTTTTTGTTATTTGATGATTTTTTTGTTTGGTTTCATGTAAGTCAACCGAAGGGATAGAGTAGTAGAGGACTAAGGAAAGACTGGTTCATCACTGATTGTACGTATTATCTTCGTAGATGAATAAGAAACAAGCAGGAGTGCAGGCTTGCTTTCGAGCAATCAAAGGTGATAAACAATAGTAATGCTACTCTACCATGCGTGCACTTACCTTGTTTTATAATAAAAAATATCTGGATGTCAAACTATTGAATTTCTGGATTTATATTTTATGGCTACAGTGTAATACTTAATTTTGTGATTTTATTAAGACTTGAAATGGTTCATTTTAATATATAATATATGATTCTGTTGGACTATGCAGATAAGCCCTGTTGTAAACATGAATGCTTGGTGAAATTTTGGCTTAACTGAGTTTTTTACCTGTGCAATTAAGTTGGAATTTAAAATAAAATCATCAAATTTGTTCTCATGAGCAAAGAAACAAAGAAAAGAAGTTGCTATTTGGACAAAGAAAATAATCTGCAAGTTAAAACAAACCGGTTTATTGCACAAACGGTACCACAACTTTGACCCATGTTTCAAAATGGTACCAAATTTTCAATTTTTTTCTTTTTGGTCCCTTAATTTCTTTTTTTTTCAGATTATAGTCTCTTAATGATTTTTTTATCAAATTTAGCATATGTGATAGCCTGAATAAGTATATTTTTTGTATATTTGTTATGTAAGCATCCAATTAAGTAGACTAATCATCTTGTGGACTCCATGAAATTAAGTTTGCTAAAATTTTATTTTATGGAGCCCACAAAGAAAATTTGTTCTATGGAGCTAACAAGATGATTAGACTATTTAATGGGAAGTTTACATGGCGAATATACTAAAAACATGTTTATTTCGGCTACCACGTATGCTAAATTTGATAGGATATGTTTGAGGTACTTTAATCTGAAGCAAAAATAGAAATTATGGTACTGAAAAGAAAAAAAATAGAACTTTAGTAACTGAAAAGAAAAAAATAAAAATCTGGTACCATTTTAAACCATGGGGCAAAACAAACACAAGTGTCTTCCACCAAGAAAGACTTACAAAAAAATGAACAACATATTACTAGCAACTTCTTCAATCAAGTTGTTGTTGGATTCATATGATAATCAAATCATCATACTACGACAGCCTAATCAACATCTTCAATCTTTGGGCCACCATCGCTTCTGCCAGATGGAGGAACATCATCATCCATGCCACCACCCATGTCAGGAGTGGACCACCAGCACCCTGGTACATCTTAGCAATGATAAGGTTGCAAATGCTCTCTACCTCCTTCATCTTATTCTCGAACTCATCAACCTCAGCGAGCTGATTGGCATCTAACTACTGGATAGCATTCTTTGCATCAATCTTCTTTTTATGTTCCTTATCTTAATCCTTGTATTTTTCAGCCTCCTGCACCATCCTCTCTATCTCTTCCTTGGACAGCCTTCCCTTATCATTAGAGATGGCAATCTTGTTCTTCTGTCTAGTACGTCTTGTCCTCAGCAAACACATTTAAGATACCATTAGCACCAATATCAAAACACACTGTGATTTGAGGAACACCCCTTGGAGGGAATACCAGACAACTCAAATTTTCCAAGCAAGTTATCATCCCTAGTTCTTGTCCTCTCACCCTCATAAACCTGGATCAAGACACCATGCCGGTTGTCGAAATAGGTGGAGAACGCCCGCTTGGATATGGTGAAGTACATGCCCACTGTCCAAACTGAGTAAAAAAAAAAAGTTGATTTTAGTGTTTAAATGATATATGTTTATGTTATTTTACCCAATATTTGGTATAAAGAGTTTTAAAAAATTTTATAAAATTTATTTATATATTTGTTCAATGACTATTCACATAAATAAATTTTGTTTGTTTTAAATGAAAATTCTGTGAAATTTATTTTCAATTCAAACCTTTTAATTTTATAAAATTGCTTATTATTATGAGATTTTTTCATAAATAGACCAAAAACTAAAAATATTATCAAAAGCCACATTGACCAAAATTATTTTCAAAACTAATTTTTCAACTTTTTTCTTTTAAATATGAACAACTTTCATTTCCTCTCTTAGTTTTAGGGTGTTGTCTTTTTTTTCCTCAATATTTTTTTATCAACATTCTTTTATTGTTTTCATTTTTTTTTCTCGATGAAATCACTGATACGACATGAGGGTTTAAGCATGAAACTACAACATGAGGCGTTTGTAGAAATCACCGACGCGTCATTTAGTGTCCCTAGGGATGAGCATCGGTCGGTTCGGTACAGGGAACCCAATTTTTGGTCGGTATTTTTAAATGAAAAATGTGAAAAAAATCGAGCCAAAAATAGCATTAGAAATATCGGTTCGGCTGACAGAAAATAGTCAGTATTTTTAGTTTGGTTAATCGGATGGGTTCGGTTGGGCTGGCCTGAAAAATAATAGAAATATAAACTGAAATTGATCTTATATTATATATTAGGACAAGGCTCATGAGTTTTCCACTAAGAATAATTATAGATTGGGCTTAAATACAATTAAGAAAAGTAAATATACAAGTTTTGCCATTTGCTAAGTACAAAAAAATCGGCTAAAATATACAAAAACTAACTGTTAGATACAATTCATCTAAAGTATATTTAGTTAGTTGCCTAGGGCAACTTGCCCTCATGTTGAGGCTTCAGAGCAAAAAATATTGAAGCATACAACCAAATTTATACAAAAAATAAAAGTAATGACTTGCACAAATAATCAAAAAATTCTGATTGCAGTGTCATCAATGAAGCACCCAAAATATATATGACCATCCTGCAAACAAATAAAAAAAGTCCAAAGAAATGCAAAAATCAAAAATTCTGACTAATGAAAAGCAACACAAAGGACAAACTTAAGGAAAAATGGGCTCAAATTCAAAGTTTCAAGTCATGTGAATATGTAGCAACAAAATCTGGCAACAAAGACATGCCACCCAAGAAATTATACAAGCTAGCATATTCACAGAATCTGAAGACTTAGGTGGAAGCACCATCATAGCCCAAAACTAAGTAAATAATGAAGATACACATGAAAATAAAAATAAATTAGAAGTAAAAGCAAAACATAAAGTATAAGACATATAATTGGCTCAATTCAAAGGAAAATGGGCAAATAAAGGATCAAATCAAAGACATAGCCACCAAATATGAGAAGTAAAAGCAAATAGAAATGAGAAGCAAACTCAAAATGCACAAAAAATGGGCTCAAAATATTAAGATCAATTCCTGTATAAAATGCAGCAAAAAATTCTGGTAACTTATATAAAAGCCACCATAGAAATTTTTACCAGCATTTCATGTAATCAGAAGGTAGGTGGAAGAATCATCATAGCCCATCAATAAGCATGCAACAACAACACTGACAACAAACTGAATGTCACCTGAGTGTTGGTTACATAAGATGAGTTCATACAGTAAGCAACAATAACACTGGCAACAAACATATTGTCACCTTAGTGCAGGTCACATAAGGTGAAAGCGCAAAGCACAACAGAGCAGACCAGATAATAAATATACTTAGAATTAAAAATTAAAATCAAACAAAAATCAGAAACATTACTCAAAAAGCAACGCTAAGTGGCACTTGATAGTGCCATATTAGGACCAATTCCAACAAGGGGAATCTCTAAAAAAAAGCAAAGAATTAGAAGTAAAGAAAGTAAAATAGTAGAAAAGAATTTTAGAAGAATCTTATGAACAGATAAATAACAAAAGACATACCCTTCTCAAACTTCTCTAATTCATCGACTGCCTCTTTAATTAACACTAGCTTGGTTGACTTTTTAAGCCAATCTTGTTAACAGATCAAAGATTCAACTATTTTAGGAGTCAAAGAGCTTCTGAAACAATCTGGTACCCTCCCGCCTGTGCTAAAAGCTGATTCTAAAGCTACGGCGGAGATGGGCAAGCTAAAACCTTATCAGCTAAGCATGAGAGAATTGGAAATCTCTCATTGTTAAGCTTCCAACATCTTAATATGTCAAATGTGCCCTCTTCCTCAAGAACTAACTCAGATAGATAAATATCTATCTCTGATTGTTTGCTTCCACCAATTCTAAGTTATTGTTTATACTTTTTAAACCGGGCTTTTAATAGAGACGTTGACTTCCCAATAGTCACTTTAGCAAGTTCACAAGCATCAATTAGGAGGGCAGTTTAAGAAAAAGAGTCAGTATCAGATTTTTATAGAGAAGAGTAATCAACAAACAGTTCATACAAATCATTTTTCACAAAAATAAAAAGGCTTCCACCCATAATTGGACCATAAACTTGTTTCAATGAATATTCCATGTATTCAAGCTTATCTCTACGGTCAATAATAGTTCTAATAAATATTAACAAGTTCATCTTTTCAGGATCCCCCTAGGATTTATCAAATTTTTTTTTCATGGAAAATGCCATCGTTCTTTTAGCATCATCAACAGATAATTTTCATTCATTTAGAATGCAAAAAAGATTAGATATTTCACTAAAAAAGGAGTTGGCAGTCACATATTGAGAACCAGATATTCTCAAAGTAATACAATAAGAGTGTTGTAAGAAATTAACCAGTTGTTTCACAGATTGCCAATCCAAGTAATCAGGCACATCATCCCCTTAATCAGTGCGAAAAGCACACTCACATTCCTCATATTTTTCAAAAACTTTATCATAATAGCAAGCAGTGTTTAACATGAGATATGTAGAATTCCACCTAGTTGGAACATCTAGACTCAATGCAAATTTAGAATCAATGCAAATTTAGACTCAATACTAAGTAAATTTGAAAACTATTTGAATTTTGCCAACCTAGCAGGTGAATTTCTAACATATCTTACTCCTTCTCTAACCCTTTTGACACTTGCATTTGCTTCTTTCAAACCCTTAGTGACAAGAAGATTTAGTATGTGTGCAATGCATCTCATGTGAACATATTTGACTTTACCAGCAGATGTGCCCTAACTCATTAATTTTTTTAAAAGAAAAAACCCAAAGCAATATCATTAGAAGAGGTATTATCAACTGTAACAGTAAAAATATTTTTAATCCTCTAATCAAGAAGACAGTTTTCTAATGTTTTAGTAATGTGCTCCCCCTTATGAGATGTTATAGGAACAAAAGAAATGATGTTTTTATGGAGCTTCTACTTTGAATCAATGTAATGTGTAGTAATGCAAATGTCATTAATTCATTGAATTGAAGTCCAAGAGTCAGTTGTTATGCTAACTCTTTGACTTTCACAGTGCTTTAAAAACATTTTTTTTTCAAAATCAACCTCACACCTAAATATTCATTATAACAGTCTCTTGAGACTGTCCATCTGCTAGGTATTTTAAACATAGGACAAGCAACTGACATAAAATTTGTGAATCCCTCCCCCTCAATAAATTTAAAACTCAGTTCATTAACAATGACCATATTACATAATGCATGTCTTATTGCATCCTGATCAAACTTCCATGAACCTAGGACACCTACACAGTCATGCATATCAGACTCATAATGCACAACATGTTAGAGAGTTAAAAGGGTCTGCCTGGTCTTTTTAGGGCAAGGATTTTTCATGCAAATGATCATATGATGTCTGATGGATGATGTGCCATTTATTCTAGGATTAGCAGCAACAATTTTAGCACAATATATACATCTAGCATTTACCAACTTCCCTTGCTCATTAAGGATTTTTTTCGAAGTGCTCCCATGTCGGACTTCTGCTTTCTATGTCCTTTCTTTTTTTTTTGAAGCAATTTGGGTCTGCTTTTGGGCTTCCACCTCTATAGGTTGCTAAGGTTCACCACTAATAGCAGTTTGACTGCCATTGGCAGGACCTCCTTCCGTTTCTATCTACATTATATATTATGTACAGTAACAAATTAAAACACAAAATTAAAAATCAATAATAGGCAAACAAAAACTAAAAATTAAATCAAACAATAAGTCAACTAAATTATGACTTAAATTCAATAAGAATAGCGAAGTAAGAGACACAAAAAACAATTTTACAAAAAAAAAAATTCACCTGAATATATATACAAGAATCAAGATCAATACACAAATACCTCTATTTTTTAAAAAACATATTCACTAAAACAAGAGACACACCTGACACACCATATATAGTAAAATGCCATAGAGGCATTTTCAAAAATAAAAATCAATAGAGGCAGAATATTAGCACAAACAATAGCACTAGACAGAAATATTTAACAATTTTTAAAAATCAATAGAGATAGAAGATATTTCACTAAAAAAAAGTATTAAAGAAGATATAAAGAAAAAAATTATATTTCACTAAAAAAAGTATTAAAGAAGATATAAAGAAAAAAATTATATTTCTTTAAAAATCTATTTTAAAAATCATTATACATAAGATCCAGAGACAAAAATTTAAAATTTATAAACATTTAATATTATCAATTATCATATTTTAAATAAAATTATAAAAGAAAATATATTACCTTTAACAGTGATGTTACAAAGGTTGATATGACTCAAGCATTGATAAATGTTATAATTTCTTCCACCAAAAACCAACTTCGGTTCGGATCAACCAACTTTATGCTTCCACAATTAGATCTCTATATGAGATCACAAAATACTACTCCGATCCACCCATAGATGTCATTCACCAACAAGTCATGCAAAAAATAGAAAAAAAAAAAAACAAAGAACATCAAAATATGTGAGATAAATAAACAAAATACAACATACAATACAAAAAAAAACCAAAATTCTAACAAGATCTTTACCAAAACTAGTTGATTTCTCTAAAAAGAACTTTGCATGTCGATTTTCTCACTATCAGTGTTAATTTTTGAACACTGACAGTAACAAAAATGACAACAAAGTGTGGTTATTAGCGATCTATAAGTTCTATACCCAACATTGAGTCAAAGTGTTATTTATACTCAAAACATCAAGAAAAAATAAGCAGGTTTGAGTCTCTAAGAGCAAAAGACTCGAGTTAATGTGATAATCAAGAGGACACAGAGACAGAAGGGGATGAGAATCATGAGATAAGAGCAAGGGAAGTGGTAAAGCTTTACTGGAATGAAGAGAAGAATGATGGTAAGAGGAACTATTAGGTTTTTAGGGTTACAGAGGAAAGACTCGAGACACTAGACTCTGGAAGGGTTGAGAGAAAAGGAGAGAACGATGATTAGGTTTAGGAATGAGGGCTTCAAAGGAATAAGATGTATTTATATGTGTAGGTTTAGGGCACGACACCTTATAAAATGATGTAGTTTTACATGGTCTTCTATATTTTCGGAAATTCAGTCGGTTTGGTTTTCTTTATGTATCAACCGAACCAAAAATAAAAAACTAATCTTTGCTTACTTTCTCAACCGAACCGCATGTCACAAACTATGGTAATCGAACCGTACAAAAACTTTGGTCCGATTTGTGCAGTTCGGCGATATTTGCTCACCCCTAAGTATCCCATCATAGCAAATAAAATCACGGACATGTTTTCTTATATTACCTTAAAAAATTTTGGGAAAAGATAATTTTTATTTTTAAGGTTTGAGTTATATTTTTTTTTAATGCGGAAGCGTGAAATTGAACCGAAGTTAAGTATTAAATGTTTATGTTTTTTAGTTCTAATATGAATTTTAAAAAAAACTATATCACATTGGACATTAAAAAAAACCTTATAATTAATTTCTTATATTAAAAAATAATTTTAATGGTTAATTAAAATTATTTACAATAAAAAATAAAATTCATAAATTTGTGTTCAAAATACAAATAAATTAATTTTAACATTTTTTTCTCTTCAAATTTTTTTTTTTCAAATGAATAAATTACTAGTGAAATTGCACAAGTGCAAACAAATCCAATAATGATAGCTAGTAAGGAGAGTTAGTGATGTAACTAAACATACTCCACAGTAAGTCAAAAGTGATGCTTGGCAAGAACTAGGATCACTAAGTCTACTACCCAATGGCTCTAAATCAAAGCATGTGCAGGCAACAAGTGTGAAATAAATACGTTGAGGTAATGTTCCAAATATGTGACGTGCACTTAGTTAAATCAAAGACAAAAGCAAGCTTAATCAACTAAAAATTGAAATTATGTTATGTTAATTTGAAATTTTTTTAATTTATTGTATAGTTCGTATTAATTTTTTTTAAAAAATGCTCAAAGTTGTCTTCTTCTTAAATAAGCATCTTCAATTATTGTAAAAACAAGCAATAAATATCTTCAACTGTTAACAACAAGCAATAAACAAATTTTTTCACTTTTATATTCTTAAAAAATAAGGATTTTTTTTTACTTTGATTTGTTTAGTAAAATGTCTAACAAGTTTTTTCTTTTCAAAAAAAATTATCTTAAACTTATTGTTCATCAATATGTAACATGTTTTACGATTTTTATGGTGTATTTGTAACATCGATCCACAAAAAAAAACTGAAAAACAACAAAAAACAATAATACTGAAAAACAAAAAGCAACAACACTGAAAAATAAAAGCAACAAAAAGCAACAATTGGAAAACAACAAAAACAACAAAAAGAACAATTGAAGGTTAATAAACAACAACAACAAACAAACAATTAAATTTATAATATATATATAATAAACATTATATAAGTTGCATAATTAATATAATTAAATATATTATAATACATTTTAAATTAAGATTTATGTATGTTTATAAATAATAAAAAATTAAATTGAATTTAAATAATTATTAAATTTGGCTCATAAATTTAATATTTAAATTTGATTAATTATCAATTAAAAGAAGAAATACTAATAAATAAAATTTTAAAAAAAATAAGCTCAAAAACTTAAGAGCTTATCTAAGGATTTTTATTTTATACTTAAAAAATTTTAAATTAAAGAAGGTAAAAATAGCAAAAAGTTAAGAGTATTACGATTGTAATGAGCAATATTAAATATAAATAATGTTGATTTTGGGTTTTGTAGTTGGTTGAAATGGTTAATACTTCACAAGTAGAGGTATAATCGAGCTGAATTTTGACTAGTTTAGGCTTAGTTAATTTGTAATTGAGCCGATTTCGTTATGCCACTTGGTATTTACGAGTTGTTCACAAGTTTAAATGAATTTAATTTTTTTTTTTAGAAAAATGCAATTATAAATTAAAATAAAACAATACATTAAAAACTTTGAAATTAATTATTTACTGTTTTATTTATGTAAAAAGATATAAAATACTATTTTTGAACTTTTTTTTAATTGAGCTGGTCAGCTTTGGTTTTTAAAATTTGCAAGGGAAGTGGTGGGCTCTAGGCTAAATTGAGTGTTAAACCATTTCTTTGGACACTCAATATGTGCATAGATAAATTTGTAGTACATGATGATGGAGAAGATTCCAATTCAAAATTAAAAAAAAATAAAATAAAAAAACAGCGTAAGAACAATACTGGTTGGGCAAGTCCTAAGAAGTCTGACATTTGCTTTTGAATCTGGAGACTGAATTTAGTTTTTGGTTAGCAAATGTGTGAAGGCCAAATGTTTTATTTCACCTCTCAATTTTGTCTATTTGACCAATGACACCCTTCAACTATCAGTGTATTCAATTCGACATTTAAACTTTAATTTAGGACTTATTTAATCTCCGAGCTATTTCTTTTTGGACGTATTAAACCATTAGCAAGCCAACGTGGCAATGAGCATGCTTGCAAACGGTATGAAGCACGTTAGGCCCATTAAACATGATGAGATGTCACGATTCTCACATTGTTTAACTTTCTTCTCTCTTAGAAACATGATGAGGTGGCATTTGACCAATTTTAAGTGTTGTTAATTAATTATACTGTTCCAATTTCTTCTCCTTGTTTAAGTGGCAATGGTAGAACCTATGGGTTCGATTTGGAAATAATGAAATCCCCATTTACTTCAACTAGAACTTCACATACATCTTTAACTCTCTTTGAATCTAGCAATTCACCATTGGCTATCTTCGCTAGAAAACCTCATACTCCTTGAAAACATCCTAGCCAAATCTACAATGAAGTTGCTGCCCTTCTCTCCACTGCCTATCCAAACATATTTTCCTTTAAGCGCCTCGATAATCCCCGAAAATTTGCAAAACTACATCAGGATACTTTACTTTTTGATGAATCCCTATGCTCCTCGAAATTGCTCTAGCACTTTTGAGTTTTCGTTGAAAACTCTGGTTTTCTTCTTCATCAAACTATCGAAAGCGAAAAAACCCAGCTTTATAAACGAGGCAAAAGTTTCGAATTTGATAAATTTGTGTGACAAGTACTCTGATTCATAAGGGAATTCCTTGGAATTCTGCGATGGGTATGAAGAGGATTTCGGTGCTGAGTCAATTTTGGATGAGGAAATTGAGGAGGGAAAATTCCAATTTGGGATTGTGAGTGGAATCAGAAAAGGAGTGAAAGCAGCACTAAGACATAAAAATGAAGCAAATTTATGGGCATTTCCAATTGTTGATATGCTTCAAATCTCTCTGAGACTTAGTAAGAACAACAACAAGAAAATCGGTGCAGATTTTAATTCAAACACCAAGCCCAAAAAGTTGAATTCCATTGAGAGAAAGAAAAAGAAGATGGAGAAACTAGCAGCAGTAGAATTAAAGAATTTTGAATTGGCCAAAGAGAATTCAATTCCGCAGTCGAATTCAGGTTTACTATTAAAATTAAACTACGATGGAGTTTTAAATGCATGGTTAGCAATTTTTTGGGCTTCTTTGAAAAAACTTGTTATATGGGTTTCATTACTGATGCAGAGTCCTTTTCTTTGTTGTTGACAAAGATTTTATTTTTGATGCGGAGTTCTTTTCTTTGTTGTTTTTTTCATGAAAAAATTTGCAGGAATATAGAGACAGATTGTAAATCCAAAAGAACAAAATTTCTTCTTGTTTTATCCACGTCAGATTACATTTATAACATGCGTTTCTCTCTTACAATCTAGGGGTTAAATAGGTCCTAAATTGATGTTTAAATGTCATATTAGTTATAATGATAGTTGAAGAGTGTCATCGGACAAGTGGGTAAAGTTTAGGGGTGAAATAGAACATTTGACCAATGTGCCAACATAAGGCCTAGTTGATAACGGTGTTGTTAAATGTTTGACTTGTCATTTTCACAATACAAAATAAATTTTAAAATTTGTTTGAAGCTGCACGTGGCATTATGAGCTAGCTTAGTGAATGTGCAAAGACATATTTTTCTCTCTTTACATGCCTAAAACAAGAAGACTAGAAATGAAAACTGAAAAGATGCTAGCCCAAAAAAAAAAAAAAAAAATCTAGTTTAGATAAAAAGAAATAGACCGGACCACAACAGAAACAAGCATGGTCAAATGGATCATGTTATGAAATTTTCTTTTATTTATTTCTATCAATAAAATTTTATACTTTTAAAATTTATACAAAATTTTTTAATGATTTTGTATGCTACTTGGTATCTATTACTATAGCCTAAATTTGGACTCACCTAAATATATCTGTTAGCAGAAATAACACATACCTGTTTTGATTTAAATAGAGAAATTGGAAACATAAGACACAAAATTCAATCAAAACCTTAACTAGAAATTTATTTTTTAACTACTTTTTGGGTTCAATTTTATTAAGTAATTAATTTTATTTCTAAATAAATTTTACATGAAATTTATTTTTAAATGAATGATTAATAATGAAGTGTATTTGGTTTAAATAAATATTTTATAAAATAATTTTATTTAAAAATTCTAAGAATTCGGTATAGTAATAAAGGAAATTTCAAAAAATTGCTTGATTGATCATGCTTATTTCTTTTATGCCCATTTTATTTTTTCAGATTTAGTTTTTGTGTTTTAAATTTTGACGTCACTTCGCAAGTTGCTCTTGAAGCGTCTTTACGACAGTTACAATTCCCTCATCGGTTGTACCGTTGCAACACTCACCGATCGCATCTCATGCCTCTCTCCAATCCACAATACCACCAAATGCAGCCAAAACAAACTTC
>CATIWM010318503.1:0-17561 GCA_949671775.1 Mallotus repandus | reverse complement strand
ATTTTCTTCTATTTTAAAGTACTGTCTTCTTTTTTTTCTCAATGTTTTTTTGGTCAACATTTTTTCTACTGCCTTCATCTTTTTTTTTTCAATGTTTTTTTTTGTTCCATCACATCTACATCTACACATTCAGGTTTTCTTCATGGATACACTCAAATTTTTTTCTTTTGTTGTATGGCCATAAACTGCCTGTGCTATGTATGGACATTTCATCAGATGGAGATTTGATGGTTACTGGTTCCGCAGATAAAAATTTGAAGATATGGGTTTGGATTTTGGTGACTACCATAAATCCCTTTTTGTCCATGGTGATAGGTATGTCAGATTTATAGCTACATGTAAACTAGGTCACATTTTTCCTTTAATGTTTAGCTTATATATAAAATTCTGATGAGCTATTTATTTGATAGTGCTATGGTAGTTCAGTATGTGCGGAATACACATTATATGTACAATGTCGAGAAAGATCGCCTCGTTAAGTAACTTCAACCCTTATGGCTCTCTTATTATCAACAAACCATCTTTTACAAGCTCTTCAAGTAAAATTTTGAACATTTTGATGTTTGCACATTTATTAAGAAAATGAAATAAATAAATTTTATAAATTTATCAATAATTAGCACATTATGAAACAAATCACTTATGCAAATCTTAATACTTGCTCTTAAGCTAATATTAAATAATTCCAAAACATCAGAATACACATACACACAACCAATTTAAGTAAAAACCATATAGCATGCCAAGTTCTCTCTTAATAAAGTTCATTTAATCTTCATTTAGAGGCATAATGAAAATATGGCATAATGCATATATGTCACGACCCAAACCTGGGAGTCATGACTGGCGCTAGAAAACGGGAATTCACACGAATTTGGAACCGAGACACTAAGTCACGATTTTTACTTTTTTTTTTAGGTAAAAGTTTTTTTTAAAAAAAATAATATACTAATAAAATATCTCTAATAAATTTTTTATTTCCTCTAAAATACACATATATATTTACACACTACACAATTTTAAAAAGTGTATTAAAATACACTAAGTTAATAATTTACATAATTGAAAATAATATTCAATACCAAAATTTAAATTAAATTTTACTAATAATAAAATATCAAAACTAATAAAATAAAATATTTATTAACACTATAAGTCTCGAAAATATATATATATTTTTTTTATAATTTGTAAAAATTCGAGTTATAACAATCTTCCCTCACAAAAATTCGTCCTCAAATTTTAAATATAAAACTGAAAACAAGAATTCATCGAGGAAAGAGGTAAGGGTAAGCCACCCGCATCTCAGCCTCAGTCTCCCACGTATGCTCCTCTACGTTGTTGTTCCTCCACAACACTTTGACCATTGGAATCTGCTTCGAACACAACTGGCGAACTTGAAAATCAATAATCACAACTGGTTCTTCCTCGTACGTCAGATCTTCATTCACATCCACGCTCTGAGGCTGCAACACGTGCGAAGGATCTTAAATATACTTTCTCAGCATAGAAATGTGGAACACTGGATGCACTTACAATAAATTTGGAGGCAAAGCCAATCGATAGGCAACCATGCCAACTCTCTCCAGAATCTCAAAAGGCCCTATGTATCTCGGTGCCAACTTTCCTTTCTTGCCAAATCTCATAACACCTTTCATAGGTGACACCTTTAAAAATACATAATCTCTAACCTGAAATTTCACATCTTTGCGCTTCAGATCCGCATAACTCTTATGTCTGCTAGCTGCTGTTTCCAATCTCCTTCTGATCAAAGCGACTTTCTCAGACGCATCCTGGATAATTTCTGGTCCAATTAGCTCTCTTTCTCCAATCTCATCCCAACATAAAAGGGATCTACACTTCCTTCCATACAAAGCTTCATACAGTGCCATCTCAATATTGCTATGGTACCTGTTATTATAAGCAAACTCTACCAATGGCAGATGATCATCCCAACTGCCTCCAAGATCCATTACACACATTCTCAACATATCCTCAAGTGTCTGGATCGTCCTCTCAGATTGACCATCTGTCTGAGGGTGAAAAGCAGTACTGAAATCAAGTCTGGTGCCCATTGCTTCTTGCAACTTTTGCCAAAATTGAGAGGTAAAAACAGAACGTCTATCAGATACAATGAAAACAGGCACTCCATGAAGGCACACAATATGCTTGATGTACAATCTAGCCAATTTAGCCACAGGATAAGTAGCTTTAACTAGCAGAAAATGAGCTGATTTGGTTAGTCTGTCCACTATCACGTAAATGGAATCGTATCCATTTCTTGAAGTCACAAAATCCATAGTGATTCTCTCCCATTTCCACTCAGGAATCGGAAGAGGCTGAAGCTTCCCATAAGGCTTCTGATGCTCAGCTTCCACTTGTTGACAAGTTAAACACTTAGAGATAAAATCAGCTACATTCTTTTTCATTCCATCCCACCAGTAAAGATCTTTTATGTTGTGGTACATCTTAGTAGCACCTGGATGTACATTGTAGGCTGCATAATGAGCTTCTTCTAAGATCTCTTCTCTTAAATTATCTACATCAGGAACACACAATCGTCCACTGATCCACAAAACACCTTCATCGTTATGGTTAAAATCAGTGAACTTCCCTTCATGAATCTTCTCTACAAGCTCTACCAAAATAGGATCTTGGCTCTGAGCTGCCTTGATCCTATCCCTTAACACTGATCTGATTTTGAATTGTGCTAGCAGTCCACCTGATCTACTTATCTTCATCATCAATCCTTGATCCACTAATTGATGTATCTCTTAGATCAAAGGTCTTCTCTCCACACTAATGTGAGCAAGACTATCCAAGGACTTTCTACTCAAGGCATCTGCTACCACATCAGCCTTACCTGGATGGTATAGAATATCACAATCATAATCCTTCAGAAGTTCTAACAATCTTCTTTGCCTCAAGTTCAGATTTCTCTGCTGGAAGATATACTTCAAACTCTTGTGGTCAGTGTAAATCTCACAAGTTACTCCATACAAATAATGTCTCCAGATCTTAAGAGCAAAGATCACTGTGGCCATCTCTAGGTCTTGAGTAGGATAATTCTATTCATGCTTCTTTAATTTTTTGGAAGCATAAGCTACTACCCTACCATTCTGCATCAACATACAACCTAGGCCAACTCTGGAAGCATCATAATACATAGTGAACTTGTCCTCTCTATTAGGTAAAGTTAACACTAGAGCTGTGGTCAATTTCTCCTTCAGAAGCTGAAAACTATTCTCACAAGCTTCTGACCAGACAAACTTCATATTATTTTGAGTTAGGCGAGTTATAGGTGCTGCAATTCTTGAGAAATCCTAAACAAATCGCCTATAGTACCCTGCCAAACCTAAGAAACTTTGAATCTCAGTGACTGTTGTCGGTTTAGGCCACTCAAACACTACCTCAATCTTCTGTGGATCAACCTGAACACCATCCTTAGACACTACATGTCCAAGGAATGCTATACTCTCCAACTAGAAATCACACTTCGAGAATTTAGCATAAAACTGAGGTTCTCTCAGTGTCTGTAGTACTGTCCTCAAGTAATATACGTGTTCTTCCATACTCTTTAAATACACCAGTATATCATCAATGAATACCACTACAAACTAATCTATAAATTATCTGAACACTATGTTCATCAGATCCATGAAAGCAACTGGTGCATTAGTTAACCAGAAGGACATCACCAGAAACTCATAGTGGCCATATCTAGTACGAAATGCCATTTTAGGAATGTCAGCTTCACTGATCCGTAACTAATGATAACCCAACCTCAAGTCAATCTAGGAGAAGAATTGTGCACCCTGAAGCTGATCGAACAAATCATCTATCCTCGAAAGAGGATACTTATTCTTAATTGTCACCTTGTTCAGCTCTCTATAATCAATTCACAGTCTAAGTGTACTATCCTTCTTCTTCACAAACAAGATTGGTGCACCTCAAAGAGAAATACTGGGTCTAATGAAACCTTTGTCCAGCAAATCTTATAACTGCTCCTTTAACTCTTTCAACTCTGCCGGAGCCATCCTATAAGGCGGCATAGAGATAGGAGCTGTGTCTGGAACCACATCAATGCAAAATTCGATCTCCCTATGAGGTGGTAAACTTGACAACTCATCAGGAAAGACATCTAGAAACTCACATGCTATTGGAACATCTGAGATGGACATCTTCTCCACTGTAGTATCCCTGACTAATGCCAAGTATCTCTGACATCCTTTTCTCAATATCTTCCTAGCCGTGATGGTGAAGATAAGATTCTGAGGTGCAGAACTCTTGTCACCCACAAACTTAAATTCTTCATCATTCAAAATTCTAAAAATCACCTCTTTACTCTGACAATCAACAATGGCATAGTGCTGAGATAACCAATCCATCCCAAGGATCACATCAAAATCCATCACATCCAGCAACATCAAGTCCACTGACAACTCTCTTCCCTCTACCAATATCGGACACCCAGGAAGCATAACATCGGTGTCCAATGAATCACTTAGAGGCATGGAAATCGATAAAAGAACTACCATCCTTATGGCTTGCCAACCCAACTTAGACACAAAAATAGGGGACACAAAAGAATGGGTAGCACCTGGATCAAGCAAGACTCTAGCGTCAAAGAAACATACCAGGAGTGTACCTGCAATAATGGCATTGGATGCCTGAGCATCCTATTGAGTAAGAGTGAAGACTCTAGCCTATCCTCTGCCTTCCTGCTGGCTGGTGGAAGCCTGGCCAAAGCCTCTTGGGCTACTTCTGCCTCCTCTGCCTTGCCCCTGCTGGGCCATAAATTATGAGGTACTTTGATATTGAGCTGGTGGCGGTTGATAAGGAGTTGGTGTTGTACTGGCAGTGGAATACTATGGAAACTGCTGTTGATAACTATAATAAGGGCATGCTCTGGCAAAATGTCCCATTTTTTTGCATAAAAAACATGCCCCCGGAGTCATGTAACACTATCCTTGATGGACTCTCCCGCACATCTGGCAAGCACTATCTACAGATCTCGTGCTGCCATAACTGGAACTCTGGCCGCTGCTACTACTAGTAGCACCAGAACCAAATCTAACTTATCTGCGAGCTCCATTGCAACCATGCCTGCTACTCTTGTGATCTCTCTGCTAAGGTCTCTGGCCTTGTTGAGCAAATCCTCTCTGTTGACTACTAGAGCCAATATGAAATGTAGAGTACATAGTGCTTTGAAATCCTCCTGCCTGAACACCCCCAACTGATAATAACCAGGCATAGCTCCTTGCCTGATCAATTTGAGGTCTATCTCCTTGGCCAACTCTATCACAGACTCAAGAGTCAGGCCTGTAGTCAACATCCCTGCGAACGCAAAACCCAAACCAATAACATAGGTAGTGACTGCGAAATACTGGTCTCTCATCAAGTCCTCAGCATACCAACCAAGTCTGAGAAACTCTCTGGTGTACTCCTCTACTGACCTGTCGCCTCTAAAAATGTTCATCAGTCGGAGTCTGTAACTCATCTACAAAGGCTCTAGGCAAATGCGTCTCATGAACCTCTCTCTAAACTGAGCCCAGGTAAGCGTCATCATATGGGGCTGGATGACCTGAATGAACCAATCCAGTGTTGATCCCTCAATTTATAACTCGATGATCAGTATCCTCTGATAATCTGCATGAGCAGTCTGAGTCCTTGACTCGATTGTATAAAGGAAATCCAACGGATCTGACCTCCCATCAAAAGATATTCTGCCGACCCTGGCGTAAAATAATGATGCCTCTAGGTCTGACATACCCTGCTAAAGTAGAGGCTACATAGCTGGTATGGCTTGGGGCACAGTTGCTGCACCCTGCTGAAGTCCAGGTGCAAAGGCAACTTCGACAAATTCCTAGTCTGTAGGTTCCTCATCTTGCAACTCTCTCTGCCTACGGCGACCTGCCGCTCTTCCACATCTACCTCTACCTCTACCCCTTCGCCTAATTGGTGGCTCAAGGTCTTGAGCCTCATCCTGATAAGACTCACCATCATCAACCTCATCGACCGGTGGAGCAACTCATGCTCGCCTCATTCTGAAAAGATAAAAAGTAAGCAAAAACTCAAACAACAACAGACACCCTAACAGTTACACAAAAAACCAAAAGTAACGAAGACTTTTCAAAGACGTAGTCAAACCTAATTACTGCAGTAGTTTCAAAGGAAACTCAACTCTAGCAACCTAGGTCCACAATACTAAACCTAGGCTCTGATACCAACTTTGTCACGACCCAAACTCGGGAGTTATGACCGGCGTTAGGGAACGAGAATTCACAAGAATCCGGAACCCATAGCAAGCCTTAAACACAATTAAACATTCATCACATATATAAAAATACCTCAGAATTAAAACTTTTAATAATTTAAAGAAAACTTCATATCATATTATAATAAAATATTTACACAAATATTCAAATACATGATTGCAGTCTGCAACAACATCACATACTACCACAAGATATACTACTACTGCAACGTCTAATAAAATACAACAAAAGATGACAGTTTAAAATTTACATAAGTCAGCCGGGGAAGAAAGAGTTCGGTGAAGATTACTATTAGTAGGGGTCTGACGAGAAGAATCCTGAAAAAAATAATTGATGGGGGTCAGACCTCACTGAGTGAATCATTATTATATATATGCATGTAACCTAATGCACGTACACACAAACATCAATAATAATACTCATATATTTATATTTATATAAATATACATACAATCCACACAGATGCTTGAAAGTATTTTTCGAGATTTATTTTGTTGGAGGATCGGAGCAGAACCCTAAAAAGTTCGCATCCTCAAATCACATAATTTTTACTTGCCATCAGGCTCACTTAAATACCAAAATATTTCTTTTTTCCAAATTGACAGTGGACTGGCCCCGAAACACTAAGTCAATCGAGCTCCAACAGTCACGCTCTCAACCATAATTCTCAATATAATAATTAAATCATCAATCAATAATTTATTTCCTATCATCTAATGTACTATTGTGCAACAGTCCTAGTGTGACCCAGTAGGTGGCACGTTAAACGGCTATCCTCCAAAAATATTTATTTCGAGATAAATAAATATTACATATTAAATAAAGTATTGAAATTTTATAAAATATGCACGACATCCAAAATACGCAAATAATTATGGCATTAATTAGTATATATAAAACATGTATATATATAATAATGCGATAATAACAATAATTAAAATAAATGTAATATAATATATTAAAATTCGCATTTATTTAAAACATTGATGCCAATATTATATTCTACATGCCATGCATACATATAATAATAACTCATAGGATACGCTCCTTTACTCCGGTTCGGTTGGCCCGGTCCTAAAGGCCTAACTTGCGGTGTAACTAAAAGAAAATAATAATAAATATTTAATTAGAAATAAATTCCTAATTTTGTACTTTAGAGATTTCTAAAGAATGACTTGATCTAAGAAATGACTCGACTAAAACTCAAAACTTAAGACTGACCCGATGTCGCGTTTTACGAGAAATCTACCAAAAATTTGGCAGAGTCTCCTTTGTAAAATTGACATCTCTCTACTAAAAGTAGAGCTGATCCTGCACGAAAATACACTTCTAAATATCTACATCACTCAAAATCTCGGGTTGGGCCCCGAACTACAAATTACGCTCAACCGATAATCAACACAATTCACAATTAATAAAATAATATAATAATTTCTTAAATCACCAAAATATCTCATAAAAATATTAAAAACATTTATTTTCCAAATAAATGATAATATTCTATTTTTTTTATAATATTTGGCTAATAAAATTAATAAATGGAATAAAATTCCATTTTACAATTAAATAAGCATAAATTTTAAATAATTATTGAAATCACTTATTAATATCATAAAATAATAAAATACTTATTTAACTTAAAAATAACAAATAAGTTTATTTTCCATATATATTTTTCCAAAATTATCACTAATTAACAATTAATTGAAAATAACTATAAAAATTATTTGTCATACCTTTATTAGCCAAAATAGTCTAAAACCAAATAATTAACAATAATTTCAATTAAAATCAAATAATTTGCTAAATTTCAATATTTTCCCGGAATTTACTAATAATTAACTAATAATAGTAAATAATTCATAAAAATTATTTTAATACTATTTATTATTCAAAAATGGTCCAAAACATAATAATTAACAATAATCTCAACTAAAATATAAAAATTACTCATTTATACTAATTTTTTCAAAAATTCTTTTTTTTTTTACATAAACCTTCAAAAATTCATAATAAAAATTCTAGACATAATTTTAATAAACTTTCTTCACAAAGCTTGTTCAAAATATAAAAAGAATTTATTAAAAATATAAAATTTTTCCAACCCGGGACAGTCCGATACAGTGTCGTAAACAGTAACCCAAACCTGAAAAAATTCACTATTTTTAGAAAAATAAATAAAAATCATATTTGGATAGTTCACAATCTCTCCAACAATTAGTCCTAAATAAATTATCTCAAATAAAATCAAATTCAAGCTCAAATCAACAAAAAACTTAAAATATTCAAAATCAAATTATTGGTAAATGGAGTAGTTACCGGACTCCAAACTTGAAATGGTTTGAAGATTTGAGAAGCCCGAAGGACGTGCTTTCAAAAGAGACCAACCTCGCTAGCTGAGGTGGCTGAAAACGGCGCCGGTGAGAGAAATAAAATTCTAGCCAAAGAAAAGAAATGGAAGGAGAAGAGGAGGAGAAGGTGACCGAATGACGGGCTTGCTGGTGGTGGCTATCCGCCGACGTCCTTGGTGGCTGGTGGTGACCGGAGCAGCTGGTGGTGGCCGGACGAAAATGGTGGAAAGGAAAGGAAACTGAGAAAGAAGAAGAAGAAGAAAAAAAAAAATAAGTCCTGCATTTTTTTTAATAGCTGTTGTCTTTTTTTTAATAATAATAATAATAATAATAATAATAATAGAACACTAATATAAAATCAAATTTAGCCCTCTTAAAATATACACAATAAAACAATTTTATTGAAATAAAATTAACACACTTTTATACAATAAAAATTAAAGTAATTCTCATCACCAATTATTTAATTTTAATTTCACAAAATAATAATTTTAATATTAATAAAATATTTATTAATACTGTAAGTCTCAAAATTTAATTTTATAATTTATAAAAATTCGAATTATAACATTTTTACAAACAAAAAATTAAAAGAAATATGTTCACATGTTGTGAAGGAGATCTTGAATATTTAATTGATTCTTTTAATAATAAAAAATTTTCATCATATGATAGAATCTCTACATCTGTTATAAAAGGGTTTTATTGATATTATGAATGTGAAAATGTGTATATTTTTTTTCTATGTAGGTGGATTAAAATTGCAATTTGAAACAATCAAAATTGAACTTATAATACGATAAAATTTATTTAATCATCATTTGCTAATCTAATAGTGTTTTTAAAATTTTTAAGTTTATAAAAAATTTTAAGGAAATTTTAAGTAAATTTTTAAGAAAATTTTAAAAAATTAGTATGTAGGCTTAATTTTTTCTTAATTTTATAATTAGGTGATATATATATATATTTTAAAAAATATCAATTTATTTATTAGTCTAAATAATTTTTCCTTAATTAACCATTAAAAATAAAATTTTGTTTGACTTATAGAATTTAATTATAAAAGTTTTTTAAGATTAGATCCAATATGATCTAATTTTTAAAGAGAAATTCGTATTAGAACAAAAAAAAACTTTAAGGTCCAATATTGACTTTAAAACTTAGTTGAGGGTCCAATTTAACCTTTGACCATTTTTTAATTAATAGAAAAATAGAATGATTTAAATTTCTAACTGGTAGGACAACCTCTTCTTTTAAATTAGTTTTTATATAATAATATAAATTTTATATCTCATAAAATAGAAATGATCACTTTTTTTTAAAAAAAAATCAAGAGATCACTCTTTCACTTGCTAATATATGCTAATTTGGTTATTTTAAGATACCTACTTTAATGGTCATGGAAAAATAATTAGCATCATATGAGATAGGTGAATATGCACTTCTTAATAAAATCTTTAAATTAGTTTTAGAAGGATTTTATTGATATTGTAATTAAGTATATATGAATGTGGAAATGTATATATATATTTTTTTATTAGGTGGGCTAAAATTGTAATTGGAAAGTGGCTAAATACAAAATAATCTAAGAAAATTTATTTTGATAAGTTCATTTTGTCATAAATCCATTATTAGTGGAACTTGCCAATCACATCTTAGGTAATGCTTGAGCTATGTGCCTAATTGTTAACATACCAACCATTGGCATTTTTTCATCACTAACGCAACAGCTACTCCTTACGGAATATTAATTTCATATTTGTTCATCAAATCAGCCCAGTTAACAATGTACAAATAGTTATTATTCATCTTCACCTCGAGTCAAATTCAAAGCAATGTGAATAGCCTAACAATAGTAACTAATTATATACAATAACGCGAAACAAAATAAAAAAATAAATAAAACATAAAAGCAATATATCTTTTACAAGAATAAAACACAAAATCACATTTCATTAATACTCTCCCGATAAAAGAGACCAACCTTGCTCGCTGAGGTGGCCGAAAATGGCACCGGTGAGAGAAATAAAATTCCGGCCAAAGAGTAAAAAATGAAAGGAGAAGAGGAGGAGAAGGTGACTAGATGGCGGAGCTGCTGCTGGTGTCTGGTGGCTGTTTGGCGATGTTCTTGGTGGTTGGCGGTGACCGGAGCAGCTGGTGGTGGCCGGACGGAAATGGTGGAAAGGAAAGGAAATAGAGAAAGAAGAAGGAGAAGAAGAAAAAAATAAGTCTTGCGTTTTTGTTTTTTCAATTGTTGTTGTCTCTTTTTTTTATAATAATAATAATAATAATAGAACACTAATATAAAATCAAATTTAGCCCTCTTAAAATATACACAATAAAATAATTTTATTAAAATAAAATTAACAAACTTTTATACAATAATAATTAAAATAATTCTCATCACTAATTATTCAAATTTAATTTCATAAAATAATAATCTTTATATTAATAAAATATTTATTAACACTGCAAGTCTCGAAATTTAATTTTATAATTTATAAAAATTTGAGTTATAAAAATCTTCCCCCTAACAAAAATTCGTCCTCAAATTTTAAATAAAGAATTGAAAACAAAAATTTCATCGAGGAAAGAAGTAAGGGTAAGCTACCCGCATCTCAGCCTCAATCTCCCACGTGTGCTCCTCCACGTTGTTGTTCCTCTACAACACTTTGACCATCGGAATCTGCTTCGAACGCAACTGGCGAACTTGATAATCAACAATCGCAACTGGTTCTTCCTCATACGTCAGATCTTCATTCACTTCCACACTCTGAGGCTGCAACACGTGCGAAGGATCTGAAATATACTTCCTGAGCATAAAAATGTGGAACACTAGATGCACTTGCAACAAATTCGGAGGCAAAGCCAACCGATAGGCAACCATGCCAACTCTCTCCAGAATCTCAAAAGGCCCTATGTATCTCGGTGTCAACTTTCCTTTCTTGCCAAATCTCATAACACCTTTCATAGGTGACACCTTCAAAAATACATAGTCCCCAACCTAAAATTTCACATCTCTGCGCTTCGGATCCGCATAGCTCTTATGTCTACTAGCTGCTGTTTCCAATCTCCTTCTGATCAAAGCAACTTTCTCAGATGCATCTTGGATAATTTTTGGTCTAGTTAGCTCTTTTTCTCCAATCTCATCCCAACATAGAGGGGATCTACACTTCCTTCCATACAAAGCTTCATACGGTGCCATCTCAATACTGCTATGGTAGCTGTTATTAGAGGCAAACTCTACCAATGGCAGATGATCATCCCAACTGCCTCCAAGATCCATTACACACATTTTCAACATATCCTCAAGTGTCTGGATTATCCTCTCAGATTGACCATATGTTTGAGGGTGAAAAGCAGTACTGAAATCAAGTGTAGTGCCCATTGCTTGCTGTAACTTCTGCCAAAATCGAGGGGTAAAAATAGAACCTCTATCAGATATAATAGAAATAGGCACTCCATGAAGGCACACAATAAGCTTGACGTACAATCTAGCCAATTTATCCATAGGATAAGTAGCTTTAACTAGTAGAAAATGAGCTGATTTGGTTAGCCTGTCCACTATCACCCAAATGGAATCGTATCCATTTCTTGAACGAGGCAACCCTGTCACAAAATCCATAGTGATTGTCTCCCATTTCCACTCAGGAATCAGAAGAGGTTGAAGCTTCCTAGAAGGCTTATGATGCTAAGCTTTCACTTGCTGACAAGTTAAACACTTAGAGACAAAATTAGCTACATCCTTCTTCATTCCATCCTACCAATAAAGATATTTTACATTATGGTACATCTTAGTAGCACCTGGATGTACACTGTAGGCTGCATAATGAGCTTCTTCTAGGATCTCTTCCCTCAACACTGATATGATTTTGAACTGAGCTAGCAGTCCACCTGATCTGCTTATCTTCATCATCAATCCTTGATCCATTAATTGATGCATCTCTTGGATTAAAGGTCTTCTCTCCACACTAATGTGAGCAAGACTACCCGAGGACTTTCTACTCAAGGCATCTGCTACCACATTAGCCTTGCTTGGATGGTATAGAATATCACAGTCATAATCCTTCAGAAGTTCTAATCATCTCCTTTGCCTCAAGTTTAAATCTCTCTGTGGAAGATATACTTCAAACTCTTGTGATCAGTGTAAATCTCATAAGTTACCCCGTACAAATAATGTCTCCAGATCTTGAGAGCAAAGATCACTACAACCATCTCTAGGTCGTGAGTAGGATAATTCTGTTCATGCTTCTTTAATAGTCTGGAAGCATAAGCTACTACCCTACCATTCTGCATCAACACACATCCTAGGCCAACTCTAGAAGCATCACAATACACAGTGAACTTGTCCTCTCCATTAGGCAAAGTTAACACTGGAGCTGTGGTCAATTTCTCCTTCAGAAGCTTAAAACTATTTTCACAAGCTTCTAACCACACAAACTTCACATTCTTCTGAGTTAGGCGGGTCATAGGTGCTGCAATTCTCGAGAAATCCTGAACAAATAGCTTACAGTACCCAGCTAAACCTAAGAAACTTCGAATCTCAGTGACTGTTATCAATCTAAGCCACTTAGATACTGCCTCAACCTTCTGTGGATCAACCTGAATACCATCCTTAAACATTACATGTCCAAGGAATGCTACACTCTCTAACCAAAAATCACACTTTGAGAATTTAGCATAAAGCTGATGTTCTCTCAATGTCTGTAGTACTATCCTCAAGTGATATACGTGTTCTTCCATACTCTTTGAATACACTACTACAAACTGATCCATAAATGGTCTGAACACTCTGTTTATCAAATCCATGAAAGCAGCTGGTGCATTAGTTAACTCGAAGGACATCACTAGAAACTCATAGTGGCCATATCTAGTATGGAATGCCATTTTAGGAATGTCGGCTTCACTGATCCGTAACTGATGATAACCTGACCTCAAGTCAATCTTGGAGAAGAATTGTGCACCCTGAAGTTGATCGAATAAATCATCTATCCTCGGAAAAGGATACTTGTTCTTAATTGTCACCTTATTCAGCTCTCTATAATCAATGCACAGTCTAAGTGTACTATCCTTCTTCTTTATAAACAGAACTGGTGCACCCCAAGGAGAAACACTAGGTCTAATGAAACCCTTGTCCAGCAAATCTTGTAACTGCTCCTTTAACTCTTTCAACTCTACAGGAGCCATCCTATAAGGCGGCATAGAGATAGGAGCTGTGTCTGGAACCACATCAATGCAAAATTCGATCTCCCTGTGAGGTGGTAAACCTGAGAACTCATCAGGAAAGACATCTAAAAACTCATATGCTACTGGAACATCTGAGATGGATGTTTTCTCCACTGTAGTATCCCTGACTAATACCAAGTATCCTTGACATCCTTTTCTCAACATCTTCCTAGCCGTGATGGCGGAGATAAGATTCTGAGGTGCAGAACTCTTATCACCCATAAACTTTCTTCATCATTCGAAATTTTGAAAATTTCCTATTTACTTTGACAATCAATAATGGCATAGTGCTGAGATAACCATTCTATCCCAAAGATCACATTGAAATCCATCACATCCAGTAACACCAAGTCCACTGACAATTCTCTTCCTTCTACCTGAATACCTCCCAACTGATAATAATCAAGCATAGCTCCTTGCCTGATCAATCTGAGCTCTATCTCCTTGGCCAACTCTATCACAGACTCAAGAATTAGGCCTGTAGTCAACATCCCTGCGAACGCAGAACCCAAACCAGTAACATAGGTGGTGATTGTGAAATATTAGTCTCTCATCAGGCCCTCAACATATCGACCAAGTCTGAGAAACTCTCCGGTGTACTCCTCTACTAACCTGTCACCTCTAGAAATGTTCATCAGTTGGAGTCTGTAACTCATCCGCAAAGGCTCTGGGCAAAAGCGTCGTATGAATCTCTCTCTGAACTGAGCCCAGGTAAACGTCATCATATGAGGCTGGATGACTTGAATGAACCAATATAGTGCTGATCCCTTAACTGATAACTCAACGATCAATATCCTTTGATTGTTTGTATGTGTAGTCCGAGTCCTCGACTCGATCGCATAAAGGAAATCCAATGGATCTGACGTCCCGTCAAAAGATATCCCACTGACCCTAGCATAAAACAATGCTGCCTCTGGGTCTGACATACCCTGCTGAAGTGGAGGCTCCATAGCTGGTATAGCCTGGGGCATAGTTGCTGCACCCTGCTAAAGTCCAGGTGCAAAGGCAGCTCCTGGTCTGTAGGTTCCTCATCATGCAACTCTCTCTGCCTACGGCGACTTGCCACTCTTCCGCGTCTACCTCTACCTCTACCCCTTCACCTAACTGGCGGCTCAGGGTCTTGAGCCTCATCTTGATAAGACTCACCATCATCGGCCTCATTGACCTGTGGAGCAACTCGTGCTCGCCTCATTCTAAAAAGACAAAAACAAACAAAAACTCAGACAACAACAGACACCCTAACAGTTATGCGGAAAACTAAAAGCAACGAAGACTTTTCAAAGACGTAATCGAACCTAATTGCTGTAGTAGTTTCAAAGGAAACTCAACTCTACCAACCTAGGTCCACAATACTAAACCAGGCTCTGATACCAACTTTATCATGACCCAAACTCGGGAGTCATGATCGGCGCTAGGGAACGGGAATTCACACAAATCCGGAACCCGTAGCAAGCCTTAAACAAAAATAAAACATTCAACAACATATAAAAATACCTCAGAATTAAAATTTTTAATAATATAAAGAAAATTTCATATCATATAATAATAAAATATTTATACAAATATTCAAATGTACAACTTCAGTCTAAAACAACATTATATACTACACAAGATATACCACTACTGCAGCCTCTAATAAAATACAAGAAAAGATGGCAGAAATTTACATAAGTCAGCCGGCGAAGAGAGCTACTATACAAGGTCTGACTATAAGGATCCTGAAAAAAATAATTGAGGGGGCTCAGACCTCACTGAGTGAATCATTATTATATATATGCATATAACCTAATGCACGTACACACAAGCATCAATAATAATATTCATATATTTATATTTATATAAATATACATACAGTCCACACAGATGATTGAAAATATTTTTCAATATTTATTTTACTGGAGGATCGGAGCAGAATCTTAAACGTTCACATCCTCAAATCATATAATTTTTACTAGCCAACAGGCTCACTTAAATACCAAAAATTTCTCTTTTCCAAATTAACAGTGGACTGGACCCGAGACACTAAGTCAACCGAGCTCCAGGAGTCACGCTCTCAATCATAATTCTTAATATAATAATTTAATCATCAATCAATAAATCATAACCTAGCATCTAATATACTATTGCACAACAGTCCTAGTGTGACCCACTAGGTAGCACGTTCTACGGCTATCCTCCAAAAATATTTATTTCTACATAAATAAATATTGAATATTAAATTAAGTATTGAAATTTTATAAAATATGCACGACATCCAAAATACGCAAATAATCATGACATTAATTAATATATATATAACATGTATATTTATAATAATGTGATAATAACAAAAATTAAAATAAATGCAATATGGCATATTAAAATTCACATTTATTTAAAACATGGATGTCACTATTATATTCCTACATGTCATGCATACATATAATAATAAACTCACAGGTATGCGCTCTTCTATTCCAGTTCGGCTGGCCCAGTACAGAAGGCTTAGCTCGCGGTGTGGCTAAAAGAAAATAATAATAAATAATTAATTAGAAATAAATTCCTAATTTTATACTTTAGAGATTTATAAAAGAATGACTCGATCTAAGACCCAACTCGACTAAAACTCAAAATTAAGACCGATCCGATGTCACATTTTACAAGAAATCTATCAAAAATTTGGCAGAATTTCCTTTATAAAACGGACATCTCTCTACTAAAAGTAAAGTCAATCATGCACGAAAACATACTTCTAAATTTCCACAATTCCACTTCTCGGGTTGGGCCCCCAAACTACAATTTACGCCCAACCGAAAACCAATACTATTCACAATTAATAAAATAATATAATAATTTCTGAAATCACCAAAATATCTCATAAAAATATTAAAAGCATTTATTTTTCAAATAAATGTTAATATTCTATTTTTAATAATATTTTGCTAGTAAAATTCATAAATGCAATAAAATTCAATTTTACAATTAAATCAACATAAACTGTAAATAATTATTAAAATCACTTATTAATATCATAAAAGTAATAAAATACTCATTTAGTTTAAAAATAACAAATAAGTTTATTTTTTATATATATTTTTCCAAAATTATCACTAATTAACAATTAATTGAAAATAACTATAAAAATTATTTTTCATACCTTTATTAGCCAAAATAGTCTAAAACCAAATAATTAACAATAATTTCAACTAAAATCAAATAATTTGCTAAATTCCAATAATTTTTCGGAATTTACTAATAATTAACTAATAATAGTAAATAATTCATAAAAATTATTTTAATACTATTTATTATTCAAAAACGGTCCAAAACATAATAATTAACAATAATCTCAACTAAAATATGAAAATTACTCATTTATACTAATTTTTTCAAAAATTCATTTTTTTTACACAAACCTTTGAAAATTCATAATAAAAATTCTAGACATAATTTTGATAAACTTTCTTCACAAAGTTTGTTCAAAATATAACAAAGAATTTATTAAAAATATAAAAATTTTCTGAACCGGGACTGTCCGGAACAGTGATGTAAACAGTAACCAAACACGGAAAAATTCAAGATTTTCAGAAAAATAAATAAAAATCATATTTGGATAGCTCACAATCTCTACAACAATCAGTCCTAAAGCAATTATCTCAAATAAAATCAAATTCAATCTCAAATCAACAAAAAAACTCAAAATATTCAAAAATCGAATTATTGATAA